>DWAV01002378.1:0-11295 GCA_018231305.1 Noctuana lactifera | reverse complement strand
TGGTTTCCTTTTTTAGGGCACAGAACTTGATTAGTAAAAATGTGTGTACACTGATACTAGTAAAAGTAGGAAGTAAAGAAATTTTTTAACTCACTTTCCTATTTATTTTCTTTAAGGTACACCATCTGACGCTATTTGGCCCGAGTTTAGTTCACTTCCAGCACTGCAGAATTTCACGCTGAAGCAGCAACCATACAACAACTTAAAGCAGCGGTTCCCCTGGCTGTCTGCCGCAGGCTTACGCCTTCTGAATTTCTTGTTCATGTACGATCCAAACAAGCGCGCCACCGCTGAAGAGTGTTTGCAGAGTTCGTACTTCAAAGAACAGCCTTTACGTAAGTTTATTAGGGATTTTTATAGTTTATTTTAACTTAATGCCGCTTACTGGTCAGAATAGTAACTTTGAGTGTCAGTTCTCATAAAAACACTGAGTACTCGTTTTTCCAACACTTAATAATAATAAAATCCTTTGTCCTGAGTAACGGACTGATGGATCAACGCACAGCCCAAACCGCTGATCGTAGAGACCCGAAACTTGGAGGGAGTGTTCTTCGTATGACGTAGGCATCCTATAAGAAAGGATTTTCCCAAATTCTACCTCTATGAGAGTGAAAAGAGGGTGTAAAGTTTGTATAGGACACTGATTCCTTGGTCCAATTATTTATGAAATCCACTGGGACGAAGTCGCGAGCATAAGTTAGTATACACTATTATACAAATGAAAGTATTAAAAATATTTTTTGTTTCAGCATGTGACCCGAAATTGATGCCAAGTTTCCCTCAACATAGAAATATGAAAGGTCAACAGAAGAATACAGCAGCTCAGTTGAATATTCCACTGTCCAATTTAAACACTGGGGCTAATGATCAGACTAACAATTTGCCTGCCATTTCTGATCTTTTAGGATCACTCGTGAAGAAAAGGAGAATGGATTAGCGTTGTGTTTTGCGTGTGTTTTAGTTTTAAGTATTAAAAAAAAAAAGGTTTTGATAGTAACAATATTATAATGGTTTTATTTTTACAGTACTTTAGCTTACCATTTAAATTTAAATATTCGTTGTAGGTAAATATTTAAAAATACGTTATAATACTCAGTGTAAGGATCAATTCTTTTAATACTTTTTCTGTGTTAGTGTATGGCTGAATTGTTTTATTCTGTTGATGCATCTTCATCGGCTGATAGTCCCATGGCTTGGTGGAATTTTTGATATTTCTGTAACGTGTCCTTGCTTTTCGCTTTTACTTTTTCTTTCTGAAAAGAAAATAGCTAGAAAATATTTGTTAAAAAAAAAACCTGTTAATCTATCTCGTACGTATAAGATCGTTGCCATGAATTAGTGTGACGTAAAATACCCAATTTTCATATAACTTGCTTCAAAATTTCAACCCCTATTCGATTACAAGAACTTACAATTTCCCTTTCTTGCTTTTCTATGTTTTTGAGATTGCGCACGCACTGTGAGCACAATATAACGTCTTCCATGTTGTTAATATTTTTCTTTCGGTGATGATGTTTCAATCTGTAATAATAATTACTTAATCAATCTTTATCTATATGTATTATCTATATTGTTTTTCAAAAATATTCAGTATGAATTAATGAAAAATTCAGTTACAAAAAAATTTGCATAAGAAATGTGCATCAATTTTACGAAGTGCGAAGTAATTTATATCAAGACAAGGATAACTCCGTTCTAAGCAAAAGTTATATCAAACCATTTGGTGAAAGGTAACGTTACCCGTTAGCTACGCTTCGGAAGATTGGTCAATCAATCACGAAATCCATCAGTACCTAGTGTCAGAGAAACTAACGAGGGGAGATTTGCACCAAGTGCGATTTAATCACATTTCTATTTTATATCTCAAGCATTCTTAAGGAATGGCAAGAAATCCGGTAATTTACGATGTTAAAATATTTAGACGACTTCAATATAGCTCCGGCAATTCTTAACCGATTTTGGAAATCTTTTTTTTGGTTTAATGGATCAGCTCCGACTTGGGTACCATAGAAAGATATTGATAAAAAAATTAAAGATTTGGTTAAACAAGAATTTGTACCAATATCTTTTTTTCAAATTCTATGGATAGGTAATTTCATTAATCAGGTAATTAGATATAACAATATATTGCTTAGTTTTGTTTGTTATGTAAATAACTAATATGGATACTTACAGTTTTCCACAATAATCACATTGTGACTTATCAGTGCGGTGGGTCACTATGTGCCAACCAAGTTCATGGTAAGTAGGGTAACGTTCCGAACATCTGGGACAGGTGATCTTCCCTTCCGAGCGCCCGCCGTTACTTTGATGTTCGATTAACTCCTGGGATGTTTGAAAGTTTTGATGGCAGCTGTTACACCTGAAACAAAAGAGATTATTTATGTATCTTAAGTTTGTTACGAAGATTTTATGGGACATTAGATGTTAAAGTAAAAGAGGGTGTTAAACAGTTTTTTAGTAGGTACTTATAACGAAAAGGTACCATGAGCTTACATAAATATATTTGGCTGCAAATGATACGCCATATGCTCGATAATTTTCTTGGGATAAAAGTAGTGGAATTTCTTTTCGCAACATGTGACATATCCAGGCACACCGTGTCTTTCCTTGTAGTGTTTCATCAATGATCTAAAATGAAAATCTGTCTCGTGGCAAATACAACATTCCATTTTGTAGAATAATGTTATTTGTCTGTCTAATGCAAGACCTTGCTTCGCCGGTTTGCCATCTATCAGCACTATTGGATCGAGAGTTTCGTTATTGTTAACAATAGAGTTTGAGCAGTTTGCTACTGTTTTGTTATTATCTTTTTTATGTGAATGTGTGTTTCCAGGCGGCTTATTTGTCGACGTTGAACTTTTAAGTAAAGATTTATCTACACTTTCAGTTTTTGCGAATTCTTCTAATGGCATAGCTTCTAAAAATTTCATATCTGACAGCGACTTTTTCTTTGCCTTTATCGGTTTAGCATCTCCTTGTTGAAGTTCATTGGGCTTAAATGCATCTGTTGGTTTTTTATTAGTTTCTGTAACAGCGGCTTGAACTTGAAACACCGTTGGTTCGAGATGTATTTTGTTCTCTCCAGATTGTAAGCCTTGCCTCTCTTCACTGCATTTCGCCTTGTAGAATTCTAAAAATTTCTGTGTTTTTTCTACTTTCACTGCGTATCGGTGTAAGGCTCCCATATGTTGTAAACAATCGTGGCATATTGCTTTTGGAAGATTATCGTCTGTATGAATCTGAAAAGAAATAATTATTATAGTAGAAGAGTCGTTAAAAAGATGAATGTAGACTAAATAAAAGTCACATACAACGATATCGAAGAGCCTTTTGATTTTTCTCTTTGTTTCTGCGCTAAGAGGTTTCAATTTCACGACGTCAGTACACAGACACAGTCGACAGGACAGTTCGCGTACTATTGTTTTTTCTAAGCTTGTGAAATCATTCATACTGCTAAATTTTATTAATGGTACTCAATGCACCGGTTGATGAAATATCGAAATTGGGAAGTTTTGATGGTGGTTTACATGCCGATGACAAAAATATAGATGAAGTTTCAATAAAAATATCTGACGCAACTGACAAATGGGCTTTTACTTTTAATTTTATTCTTAAGTCAGCAGGAATTTATAACTGCAGTCGCGTCATTTTAGAAAAGTATAAACATCATTTAGGCGGTAGTACGTTACGTAGGTACTGTGTAATTAAATTAATCTATCTTTAGGTATCTATGCTACTCAAAGATAATGGAATTGGAAGTATAAAATTATGGATAGGAAAACAATAGTTCAGAATTTTGTTAAATTATGTATAATGGTGTACAGCATGTAAGTGACCTTAATAAACAAATAAATAACTATGATACCAATAACCGAAGCCAATAGATTAGATACCTAAGTATATATTTTTTATCGTTGCCCGAGACCCAAGGATAATAACTAATATGCAGGGAATGCCTCCTGTATTATTTATCTATCCAGAATCCACACATAGGTAAATACTTACTGAAAAATAAACTAGAAATATAAAAGGATCGTTTCTTAATGAAACCAATGAATAAATTAAGTTCCTACCTACAACATGATCAGTTTTTCTAAGTGAGGATCAACCAAAAGCAAATTTATGCGTAAACTTACTAATCCTAAACTTCTTCGGAGAATTGGGAAGGCCTCGTGAGAATTGGAAAGTTTCAGAAGAACGGAGGTATTTTATTATGACATGTTAGGTGTAAGTAGGTAGGTAGGTATATAATATGATGTATAAATCATTTTATTATAACAAAACTGCCCTGTAGTGTAAACAAATTCTCCGTGTGTTTCAAACTTAGCTAGGCCTTTTTGCTGTTTTACAGAAAGTGCATTATAATGATACAGTAGCTAGTGATAGACAGAAATACTGTTTTCAATATATTGGTCAAATTTCCAATTGTAACAAACGACTGTCTTTTCTGTGTTTTATACTTGATCATTGTCTTTTATACTATGTCAAAAAGCGGCATTGATAAATTCCCGAAACAGTAAAACGTTATAAGCCCAGAATTTGATTGCTACAGTGCAGCAGTGTGCTGTCTAGTGGATAACGCATCCGAGTGAGAACCCGATCAATTACGGCTCACCCTGGGTTCCGTATCCGTATCGACCGTATCCGTGCTTCGCTTTTGTTATGTTTATTGTCAAATGAACGAAATGTAGGTAATTTCATAATTCATCGTCTCACGTAAAATGTTTTACAAAGCTGCAGCTTATTACAGTTAATATTTACTAGATATTATATTCGTTTTAGAGTTGAACAGAAAATACATACGTAGGTATATAATTTTTCGGCTAAATGATAAAGTTGTCATAAGATAAGTAGGTAGTAGTTATCGTATCATATGGCGCATCAAGCCTTCTGACAAAAATCTGCGCTCAGTAAAATTATCTATTATTTTCACGATAATAACTTTAAGCTTACTACTTTGCTAAGCTTCATAAAGCTTCTTGTCTGTTGAAGAAAATGTTTTAATTAATCCTTTAAACGATAAAATGGTAGAGTCAGTTAAGCCACTACTATTATTAATAGGAACCTGCACTCGATGCTTTCTTTAACTTTGACGTTAGTAATTTCCTGCTTTTTTTTAATTAATAAAATACTTTGTTTTTATACTTTGACCCTATAAGCTAGCTTTGTTTGCCACGTAACGTGTAGGTAAGTATAAAGAGTTGTCAAGTGGTCATTGCAGTAGGTAGAGTATCTAACATTCATAGATTTTACCATTGCGACATTTTCTAGGACTAATGCGAAGGGTTGACGTACTATCCTACCTAAGAAGCCTCAAAGATAGGTCACCTCAAATTTTTAACACAATGTTTGCTTTTCAGTATAAAAATGAGTGTGAACCTTTATCATTCAGTATTCACACCAAACGTGTAATTTTTTTCGGGAATAAAATGGTTTTTGTTTCAAGTGCTCGTTCGAGCATTCACGCGCGATAAATGAAAATCAGCAGTTTTCAAGGAATAATAATTGCACCAAAACGTGTTCTAGTTCATAAGAATCGTTATAATAATTTTTGGATTTCATAATTCTTTAGTTTCATTCTTTTAAAGTCCTTTAAAAACATTCCTGAGATATTTAAAGGACATTTTTGCTTAAATTGAACTACGATTTGAAGATCTTGTACAAAAATAAACTGTATTGCACAATAAACTGTAAAATAGAAACAGTCATTTGTGCGGGATAAATTATTTCTCTCACAAATTGATGTAGGTACCTATGTAAGAAAAGATAGGGAGTCTTGCAAGCGACCAGAACTACGAGTACCTACATAAATGGAGTGTGCGCGCCTTGCTAACCGTACAATTTATTTAATTGCACTTGAACTATTACGTGACTCTAAACTTGGTCACTTTAACAATGCTTTAAAACAAATAAGACAGGGTTTCAGTCGTATGTTGTAAGATTTGTTACAGTGAAAACATTTATTGGTTTTTAAGTTTAACTAGCTGACATCACGTACAGACCTACCTACCTACGTTGGTTGTCCAAATATAATTTTAAAAACTTACAAATTACATCGTAATCGAATATCTATATATTTAGCCATCGCTAAAAGGATAAACTTACAAACAAAATTGTATTCGACTTACGAACTAAAAAATATCGCTTTAAAAATAGGCTTAGGAACCCAAGTGAGATGTTTTTTAAACAACCGCAAGTGTAAAACAGTAGCTATGTATGTAACAGTAACATACAAATATTTATTTATGTATCATTAAAGGTTTTTTAGATATTATTATGTACTTTTAGTAGTTAATTGACGGTCAACAAAAACCTATCTTATGAGATTTTTTAACTTGTTATGTTAATAATTACTACTTAGTAACTTTACTACTTTCTAAAGGTGAATTATACTGGTATTTTCGATAGGTAAATAATTATAAATTATATACAAAAAGAAGGAAACAGAAAAAAATTTAAGCTTACTCTGCACGGGTACAAGTGTGTACCTTTGTGATAAGGATTGACGAAATAAGGTAACGAGTATTTCATTTTAATTGGTTTCTGAACAGCAGAGAACTAATTCAAATATTCAAAGGCCAGCAGTATAAATGATCGGTGGCCTGATATACGCGCTGCTACCTACACCTCAAATCGAATTAATGGCTGCGATCGAACCTTCATCCTATTGGTAAATTACGATAGTGTACTCTGAATGTTATTTTTATTTTGCTATCTTACGTTCACGTATTTTACAAAATTTGTTTCAGAAATATGTTTCATAATCATAACAGTTTGGTTTTATGTACTTACCTACGTTTATTTTTAATTGGTTTTAAATATTTAATTATTGAAAATAATGTGTAATCTTTGTGTGTCTGTAGCAACCACGACACAGCACATAAATGTGTTTTACTAATACATGTACATACAACGAGTAAACTCAGATACCTACCTGCTACAAAAAGATTCAAATACTTATTATTTTATTATATAGATACATAATTAAAATTTTGTAACAAATTTTTGCATGAATCACAAGACATTTCCTTGCATATCTATACCTGTATATGTAATACATACACACACATATGTAAATATGTATTTTTATTAAAGATAGAACATTGAACTCACTTAGGATAAGTAAGTGGCTTCGATCGGAAAGGATGTTTTCTTAGGACCTAGTTGTAATCACAATTGTTACTTCTTAAGATACAAGAACTGTGAAAATAGTTCGTTATTACACTTATTACTATTAAAATGTTTCTTCAGTGAACTTTTCATTACCTCTTTTGTATTGTTCGTAAGATACCATAATATACCTACAAGTACGTAATTCTGTTTATCTCTTAATAAGTACCCGTAACAGCCGAAACCCCTATTCGGTGTCTGCAAAGTAGAAATCGGAATGAATAGTTTGATTATAAATTTGAATAGAGTTGATTCAGAATATCTGTTAAGCTTAAACTCAATTAGCGGCAAAGTGGTGCAGATTGATTTAAATCTCAGAGCGATTGCGGTGAAAATTAAATATTTACATTACATAAACATCTCCGTGCAAGTGACGTAAAATAAACATTTTTCATTTAAATAAAATATTATAAAATGATAATAATATTGTTTGTTGCGCTACATTTAAAAAGACGTAGAGACCGTGCGTAGAGCCGTAGGCACGAAGCCACGTAGCGGCGTAGCGCGCTCAGTGCTACAGCCGCCGCGGTCGCCGGCGGCAAGCGCATACCACCCTCGCGCGAACCAACTTTCACTCGCATCGTTAATCATATTTTACGGACGCCATAAAACATTTACTACTTAAATCAACTTTTTGTGTATCAAAAAAACCTTCATTGTTGTGATATTTATTAGATGTTGTAAAAATAAAAAAAGTTAGTAGCCGGGTCATAAGCGGATGCGAATATTATGTCGAAACTCTTCGAATAAAATTATATATGTTCGTGTAAGAAACTCGTAGATCTATACACGTAACTAAAAATAAAATTAAATAACAGGATACGGTTAGAGTAGGAATCAATAAAATTTTATCTAAGTGAATGAAAAAGTTGTGAGCCATGGGGATTTTATGGGAGAACATATATTAAAATAGGAAACTCTTCGGAACAGCGACAAGATGTTGTTTTCAAAGTTTTTGAGTAGTTTACTATGGACGACGGTATCAATGTTGCTAAAAGGTAAATATCTTTAAAACTTTTTTGATACTTTGTTTAACTTAGTGCAAGGTAACTTTTTAATTAACTAACCTTTTTAAGAAATTAGCTGTAACAGTGAAAGAAAATCAAGAGTGGCAAAACCTGCAAGCCGGAGAGTTCTCCGTAAAAGTTTTTAAAAGGCTAATCTGATTCACCAACTCGTACTTGGCCAGCGCGGTCATAGTCTAAATTTTTCTTAAAAGATCCGTACCCAGCAATGGGACTATGATGGGTTGATGATGATGATCATGATGAATCTAAATTTAAACTAATTATTACAAGTTTAATAGCTTTTTATTTTAATAGCTTTACATTTTATGGATTCTATATCCGGTTCCTTTTTTAAAAATTTAAATAGTAAAAACAAATAATGTTTTATGCATTTCTTTGGTTTCCGAACCTCAAAGTTCCATATACTCGTATTGTGGAAAGTGGGAACTTTCACTTCCCTCATAAAATGAAAAAGTAGATAAAGTTATAGAAATATAAGAATCTTTTCTTTACTCATATCCCTTATATTAACGTCTGCCTACCTTTATACCTCCTTTGTAAAAGTTTCACTTGCCGAAAGATGAAACTTTTAGCATCACAGTGTTGTAGTGAAATCTGCGGACATTTTCTTTATGTTTGAATAAGGTGGTGGTTGTTAATATATATTCAAACTAAAGTATATTGATTAGATATTACTTTCTTTCTATTTATTCTATATACTAAATAAGAAATAATGTGCTTACATACACATACACGTAGGTACATTATGTAGGTATATAATTTTATTTCAAACATTGATTGTGTACATTTTCTACTTGCTTTTTATTCATACGTTAAATTTTTTTTCTAAAATAGCAATCGCTGCAAGTTATGGACACCCACGTCCAATTAAAAATATGGATGCTATGCTACTCATGAAGACTAAGATGATTGAATGACATAATGACGTAGTCATAGCTGATTCTCGTTTTGTTGGATTCCTTTCCTAAAAAAAATTATTATTATAGGGAAATGTATTGAATATATGGATCTAAAGCCATTTTATATCTCCAGAATAATGATATCCGTAATGAAGTAAAATATGCAGACCCTTTTCACGTCAATCATGATCAAAGTATTTTTCTCTTCGCTGGCTTAACAGAATAAAGTATAATTTTCTAAGATAACACAATTATGAACGTTTCAATTTCCTTTCAAAATGTGTAATTAGTTTTTTTATATTTCTATTTTTGAATGGTATAAATAAGGTCTAATGGTGAATATGCAAAGTGAATAAATACCTATGGAAGAAAGACTTTTCTATTACATTGTACCTTTTAGAGGTAATAAGTTAGAGTTGTTCTGTGTTATTATTATTTAAGGTTGTTTCAATACCTGAATTAGGTGCTAGCAAAAAGAGGTATTATAAATAAATATAAAAATAATTTATTTTCTTGCAACTCATAAAATATTTAGTGGGTGAAAGGTCGCTTGTTCAGTTACTGCCATGTTAGTAAGTTTTTAGCTTATTAGTGCAACAAAGAATTTTGTTGTGAGTTCTAGATAAAGCTCGAACATTCTTGGGATCTTGAATGTAGTTAAAAAGTTATCTAGTTGAATCATTAGTATGTTTTCTATTTTCTAAAGACATATTGACTTTACAACTATAAAAATAACAACTATAAGTTTCAATTTTGCGAACGCTGCTTTCCATGACTGATTTTTTTACAAAGTACATTTATTTACAAAGTACATACATAAGTAATTACGGATTGTTAAAACCATTCCAAGGCAAATTTATCCTAATTTTTTTTATTACTACTCGTGGCTGTGCCACGCGGTTTAACCCGCGTTAAGAATAGTAGCGTAATGCTTGATAGCCTATCCTTGATAACCGTCCTCATGAATGTAGCTATCATATAGAAAAAGAATTTTTCAAATCGGCTTAGTAGTTTCGGAGCCTATTCAATACAAACGAAAAAACAATCAAATCTTTCTTCTTTATAATATTAGTATACATATACTTAGTGACTTACTGAAATCAAATAGAGTTAAAGCTGATAACGTTTTGCCTCCCCTTTGCTTTCCGTTTCATTTGACATTACATGATTAATATTACATTGCGCTAGCAGATGTTGCATGCAGCCCCAGATGTTGGGCCGAATCTTCTTCACAGTAATACTGATAACAAATCGTGCGGTTCTTGCACAGGAGACAAATATATAACTTATATTTCTATAAACCCTTCTCATATTTGAGAGGACACCCGTACCGTGTAATGTAAACCTATGTATGGATAATAAAATCTCCGTAAAATACGAAATTCCATGCAAATATCGAATACTGTGTTTGAGAACATTCTAACACAACTGTCAATATGTGAGTAAATAACGCTTATATGGTACCGTAAATTTTAATAGAACTTTCGACTTTATTTTGCGAGATAGTTTACAAATTGGATAGAGGAAAAGCAACTAGATCGATTCATAAAACTCTCCATAAAAGACAGTCTATTCGCAATTCATGGAATACAATGCGCTTCTATCTGGTTTTGAATAATCGTAGGCAGTTTGAAGCACTGATACAATCCGCTTTGTTTGCAAATGAAAGGTACGCAAATCATTTCAGTTTGAATCGATATAACCGAAATCTTTTAATGTTATTTTAGTAATCATCTATACACTATCACTATGTAGTATAAAACAAAGTTCCTTTCTCTGTCCCTATATCCCTATGTATGCTTAAATCCTTAAAACTACGCAACGGGTTTTGATGCGGTTTTTTGATAGATAGAGTGATTGAAGAGGAAGGTTTATATGTATAACGTTCACAGTTTTTCTGTAGTGTATTTAGCATTAGCATTGCACCCGTGCGAAGACGGGGCGGGTCGCTAGTTAATAATAAAACGCATAAAGTCTATTAGGCAATAATAAAAGGCTTTCAGTAACATCTTAATGATAGTAGGTACCTAAAGTTCACTGTAAACAACAGTTTTTTTCATTTCGACGAATACTATATATAATATTCAAGTCTTGTTAGGCGTTTTTAGTAAGATAGTAAGTACATAAATGAAACAAATATAAGTAACTATTACTTTCTCGTCTTGACAAGTTCTCACGAACATTAACTATGAATA
>DWAV01002377.1:0-11300 GCA_018231305.1 Noctuana lactifera | reverse complement strand
CTTCACACTCACAGCCCCATACTAGGATTCCCTGTGTCGTGGGTGCCATGGACACACACAAAGACAATTACACAAACACCCAGACCGAGAATATAAATCTAAGTTCATCATTTAAATTTCTGCCCCGCCGTGGATCGAACCCGGGACCCTTCGAATGGTGGACTGGCGTGATAACCACTATACCACGCGGGTCGTCGATATGGACATACAGAGAAGGGACAGGGGGCAGATGATCTATCCCTGTTTCTAGATATTGTTGTTAGCATCCGGTATTTAACGTTTTTATAAGGGCGGAACATATTTTGTAATTTGCCCAACCAGACATCCCCTGTGTTATGGTGAGAGAGCAGCTTGTATACAGTATCATCACATTTGAAGAGTTACAAACAATTTGACACAGACTCCAAATATATACTTAATGAGTGAGCTGTGCTGTAAATTCTTTTTAAAACTTTCCGTGTGGTATTTTAGATTTTTTTTGTACTAGGTAGGTATGGCAACTTTTGTTACAGGTTTGGCTAAGTTTACTCTAAGTTCAAGCACCTCCCCCTTCCCCGTCACCCTAAACTAAAACCCTATAACACTATGGTGTGAGGAACAATTCTAACACTCTTTTTCGACACGACTAGCTACGACTGATGAACGATTAGTTATTGCATAAGCCAGATAAACCTCCTCCGGTCTATTTTAAGCGATCCACCCACGGCCTATTCCAATCTTTAGGCGTAAAGGTCAGTTTAAGTTTAATATCGATTTATGTTATACAGTTTATCTGACGCAAAAGCTAAGAGAAGTTTATCGTGATAAGAAAATTCCAGTCCATGTTGGAGTCTATGATCACGTGTTTTCAAATTTGCATTACAATTAGGAGATTAATTTTTGGCGCAACTCACTAATTTTCGCATCCGTCCGAAAGTTTTCAATGTTAGGTATAAATTACGTATTTAGTCAATATACCCCCTTGTATCTGCTACCTATTCCTCATGACATTATTAATTTATTTCTTTCTTTCTCTCTTTTATGTGGTAAGAGAAAGAGAGAGACGTCTAAGACAAAGAGAGAGAGCGAGAAAAGTGCCGAAGAAAACATCGTGGTAAGTATAAGAAAGGCCGAGGGTTTCCATGAGTTTCTTGAAAGGCTTTTGAAGTCCAGCAACCTTGACTTGGCCAAGTAAGCTGGATTATAACAAATGGACTGGTATTGACATTGACCCTTGTAATATTTGAGAGGAGACTAACAGTGGCTTTGCTTAACAGTGGGACATTTAAAGGATTATTGTAGTACATCAGATTATATCTTTCGGATAATTATTATCTACGTGTAAAAACGTATCCTTCAGCCAATATCGATCCTACTCGAAGTGTCATTAGTTCATTATTACTCTTACTAATTCCGATCGCGGAGATTACGGACGAACCAAAAAGTGGGTTAAAGACAGTTATAGGATTATCGTCCCAGCAATCGCGACAGTGACGAGCTGAATTTAATATGGATTTAGCTGCGTTAGTTACGTTTTTGTTCTACGAATATATCTGTTACCGAATAAACCCGATTTCTAAACTAGTTTATCCTGATAGAAATACTCACTCACAGGATAAACTGGTATAGTCTAACAAACTTAAATAAACCTAACCTAACCTAACCCAACCTAATCTAACCTAACCTAACCTAACCGGACAAGTTCGCTCATTGACTTTTGACTAGGACAAATTAGTTAGACTAGGCAAAACTAGTTGATCCTGAAATCGGGTTTGGTCGGTAGCATTTCCACTGACCATGTACAGAGAGGACGAAGTGTGAATGTTAGCATTACCTGCCATCTTTTCTCTTTCTCACTTCTGTGATTTTATGTCATGCAAATAATAAAAAGTTAGATACATTGACATCAGCGAAAATAGTTTATCAAACGTCCGAGATCCAAGAACCTGCATAATTCAGCAACAATACAATCAATACAATCGAACTCGGAATGCTATAGAAATCTTAAATGCACCTTTTACGTATGCAAATAAGGTCGGATATAGCGTGCTGCACGACGTCGAGCGGCTTTGAACATGTTCGACAATTCCGATGCTCAATTAAGACAGCGCCACTCCTTTATTTCTGGCCGCGTGTGCTTAGCTAGCGACGTGGGAAGGGTTTTTATCCACTGTGAGCTATATAAAATGAAATTGTTATATTATTTTTCGGTTTCCCTAAAAATAATAAATAAAGATACCCGCAATTATTTGTTTCTTCTGTCCAAAGATAGATAGTAAAGCATATTTGTATTGATTTTTTTTCACCAAATAGGTGCAACGTGCACGTTTTGACTATATATTTTGTCTGACTTACAAGTATCGATTCAAACGGTGATGCAATTAGCAACTTACATCCTTTATTATAGGTGTTCATTCCTTTGTAATAATTTCTTTATTTCTTATATAGTATCGCTCAGAACTTCAATAACGAAACAGCCCTCCTAGGGGGAGTCAGGGAGGGTCTCTTAGCCATTAGCACGGCGGTGTCGTTGACGACCATCCGCGAGTACTACAAGAGCAAACCCGACAACCCACCTTATTCCGTACAGCATAGAGTTCATTACTGCGCAAACTTGTTTTAAAGAGGACGACAGGAAGCGTGCATAATTTACGCGCGTCCGATAGACGGCCGCGATTGTTATTACGCGGGGATATTGGGTTTGGCGTCGCTCGCTGCCTTCGCACGATAATGCCGGCAACTGATGTGCTACTAGTATAAGCAAAGGTTTATTAAGGCGTATGGAGCTTCCTATAAACTCTGGCAGCCTGGTAGTACACGTCTCTACCGGAAAGATAATGCCGGTAAGTTATGTACTACTCCTATCTCATAAGCAAAGGTTTATTAAGGCGTATATAATAGAGCTTCCTTTCAATTCTGTCAGCCTGGTAGCTCATGTCTCTATTGTACAGGTGTTAATCGGTACAAGGCTTTCTTTGGTTGAGGGGAGAGACCTGTGCCCTGCAGTGGGACATAAAAAGGGTTGAAGGCAAGACCATAAAAACTCTGTCAGCCTGGTAGGTTTCGTTTCTACCGAAATGTGAGACTTAGTCTTATAAGAGATTACTTCATGAGTAAATGCTGGATATGCATTGTCGGATTCTTTCTGTCTTGTTTTATTTATAGGAATAATCCGCAGAGTTATACTCTAAATATTTTACTTCTTTACCGTTAAGGGTTGTGGTTGTGGTCGCTGACAGGCACAAAGTATTTGCTGTCCTCGTCATAATAATATAATGTTTTGATGCCAAATTTAAAAGAAAGTGAAAATTTGAGCTTTGAGGTTAATATGGGACATTTTTTGTAAGTGAACAAAATTAATTTACATTTCAAATGTCCAAAATACTAGGTACTTGGTGATCCGATAATTCGTATTAAGCATAACAAGAATAATATAATTTCATTACCATTCTAGAGGGAAGAAGTGCACATAAATCATTATTTTATTATCGATATCAACGAATGGCTAGAAATTTTAGATTACTTTTTGCAAATTCAACTCTTTGAAAAACTTTTTTCATTCACTCGTTATCTCAACAAAGGATTTAAAGACTTCGGAGCCACTTGACCGGATATTGAGATTTGGCAACAATCATAGTCGATTTTAATCCGATCAATCAATCTAACAGAACAGAGTCAGCCCTAGAAGGGTCGCGAGCCCCAAAGTCGATTGTGTTTGTGAAGCGCGCATTGGTTTCTAAGCGGGCATTAGCGAAGGACGCAAGAGTCCAGCGTACGTAGACCCCAGCCATTAAACTCTACGACCTCCTTTCGTGACATGAGCCGACGGCGTGGAGAGGGGGGTGGCGTGTCAAGCTGAATTTGGTGGGGCTTGTAATTTACGCGTGAGCGGTCACCGCTGCTGGTGATTACGGCCGCTCGCCAACGTCGGCCGAACCTGCTAATCCGAACGCTTCAAATCGGTATGTGATATAAGGCTGCCATTCTATGACAGATATGAGGCTACTATGCTATAAGGTATAAGAAGAAACAACCTAATATCACTAAGCAAGGACTTGCCAACTTAAAAGTGCATATCGCACAAAGTCGGAGCTCTGTTTTTCTCGTATTTTTATATTTAAAATAAACGATAGCATAAATTTAACACACAAGTTACCTAACCTAGTTACACACCTAATGTTAGCACAAAATTATCACATAATATAATCGTAAAATCATCCCTATGATAGCCTCATTATACGGTCTTTATTTGGTAATTGCTATCTATCATTTTCCAAGTACTTTTCCAACGCTAAGCATCACTTCAAACACTTCAGAAGCTATTTTCGTTAAAGTAAATTATAAATGTATAATATTTGCATGCCAGGAATGGAAAATACACTGTACCTAACTGGAATCACGCTGACAACTATGTATAAATGTAAATGTGTATAGCAAATAAATAAATGAACATAATAATGATTAATTGAACTTAATTGTAACACAATATAATCTCAACCGTGACGTAGCTAAGAAAATATTCTTAGCTACTGATAAGCTACTTCTTCTTAGCTACAAATATTCTTAGATACTTCGTTACGGAATACAGTAAAGTAAAGTGGAGGTATAACCACGTTATGCGCCAGAATAAAGGTCGTATGTAGAATGGCGAGCTTTGCACGGGTGAAACTAGCGGCCATTAAGATGGCGTGCGCTCGTCGCTCGGGGAGGCCGTCGGAGACGTGTCAGCTCACTTGATTACATGTTGGACGCCAAATCGCAGCGTTGCCATGTATAATGTTCTCGTGTAGGTATTGTGTATGATTACTATGATTATTACTTTTAAATAGCAAAGACACAAACATTAGATAACAATCGTCCTACCCTCACTGTGTAGGAAGGAGCTGGTTGGAGTAACTATTTTTGTAAGGAGACGTGTGATGCTATTTGGTAATGAATCTTAATGTTAACTGATTAAATGTTGGACCAACTAATCCCCACAAAGCTAGGTTGCGGATTATATTGCTACTCATATTTTTATTTTTCATATCGAAATAAATGAATCAATCAAGTAGGTCCTACAAAAACCTGGAAAATATTTTGGAATTGAAGTGTTCATTATTTAAACATCAACAGAACACTGTTAACTAATTCTAAACTGGGCTTCCCTAACCGCCAACTTTTAATCACAGTTTGATCCTTCAGATCGAAATTTATTAAATTTTGTTCACTACAGTCTCTCAGGTGACGACGACGTGACGCTAAATAATTTCGTCCAATAAATATTTTATTTTTCTGTACGTATTTAATTTAATTTTCGAAATCAACCAAACATTTACCATAAAATATATTATGTCTAATCTGCTGTTTTATATGGATTTCAAACTTTTCAAAACTTTCGACTGTACCCTACTGTAACTATAGCCTACTGTAGAAGATTTCAATTCTGTACATCAAATAAAATCAAAAAAAATACACTTGGACTGTCTTCATACTCGTACAAGTAACACAAGCCAAAATATTGTAATGGTTTGAATGATAAATAAATATGATTACTAACTGCTTAGGTACTACAGCAAGCAACTATACAATAGAAGATGTATGAATATTCCGAACTCACTGAAATCTACTTGCGCCATGCACTAATCTTGGCGCCCAACGCGGGGCCAGGTGTAATTGTGATTGTCAGTGCTATGCGTGCTAAGATTTTTCTCCGTCACATCTCGCGGGCACAAGGGTTGTTTACGTTCACTTGAGCCGTCCCCCGAGGTGTGCTGAGCCCGTGATCGATACAGTGCGACACGGCGGCCCTCGGGGCGCGTCAATTTGGCCTCCGCATCGTCAGCGCTAAATTATCCCGACATCTTTAAATGGAGTTTCGCGGGCCCGCGTCCGAGGGCACCCCGCACATTTTACGTAAAGCCCTGTTTATAAAGGACGTTTGTTTGGTGCAACTTTTTTTGGTTTAAACTTTTGTGCTGTGTACCAAAAACTTTTCGTCAATGTAAATAACCTTAGTATAAAAATGGCGCTCACCGTGGTTCTAAGTTACTTGGTGTTTGGGACAAATAAAATAACATTATAGCTATCTACGGACTATCAAATGTACTGAAAGTATACACTAATTATTGTATTTTTAGGTTTGTCTGTAGGTTGTATTTACCGGATTTTTGTTTATGTATATGCAAATTATACCTACATTAAGCAAAATGTATCTTGTTTTTTTAGACATATTATATTTAAAAATAGAGTTGATAATTGGACAGGGACAATGTAGCTCAATTAAACACAATAATTTGAAATCATCCAGTTGTGAAGGTGCCTTACGGGTCTGCACCGGCGGGGATGTATTTTCGGGCAGCGACGCTCGGCTGGAGTTGCCAACGACGGGAATATTCAAGAGTTCAACCTTCCCTCGCTATATATTATGTATACTATGTTTGAGCTTTTAGGCTTTATTCTCATTTTAAGACTTTGTAACGTAAAGTATAATATATATCTATTAGTTAATTTCTTTCATAAATCAGAAAGACATTTATTTCAAAATCCAATCCACAATTATTGAACTTCGATCGATTAAAATATTTTATTCTTGTCCCTGAACTTTGACTATGCCAAACCTTAAACTCATTATAAGTACGAGTATCTGTGTGTTATATAAAGATTATAAAATATTTGTATAAGTAGTTACGAGTACATCTAAAGATTTGTCTATGATAGACGTTAATTTATATTTATTAAGGTAAAGAAGGTATAAATGCGGGTAGCCTTTGTAATTAGTAGTACTAGTTTGTAGTAGGGTGGTTATTTAACGTATAATTTCCCGATGAAAAGGCTGAGTCTTATATTTATTTCAGTCCACAAAATGTATTTTGTGTGGGAAAACAAAATACTGTCACCGATTAAGAGCGAGGTGAAGTGAAGAAAGGTCCTTGGATGCTGTCGCCCCCTCGTCAGGGGCTGACGAGCCCTCGTCTGCGGCGTCAGGTACAACGCCGTGATCTACGTTGGATTGTAAAAAATAAATAAAACACAGAGGAATGGCTGATGTGAACTCACTCGTTGAAATTGGAGGACGGATGAATTGTAATAAAAAAGGTTTAGAATATTTCTATTTTCCATTAAAAGAAAGGAAAATCAAAGACAGAATAGTCTTGAAGATTAGCGTTGAAATAACATTTAGGAACCATCTGAAATTAAAATCTTTTTGGATGTAATCAAATTAAAATAAATTGTGAGTTTTATAACATACAAAAAGGAGTTTAAATGAAAGAGTGTAAAGTACTTTTTGCCTTCGGTATTTCATTCCACTATACTCATGCCTAATTTGAGGCATTCCGTTCTAATCCTGGTTTCCGAATCCAATGCAGTGGTTTCTTGTACCTACTTCAGGTTTATTTGTCCAGCGAGTCAGCGGAGGATCTCTCATTATAGTTAGTCAGACATGATTAAAAAAACACTAGAACTTTGCTAGCAGTATTGGTGAAAACATCAGCATTAGTAAAGGAACGAAATAATTTTGCAAACTAAAAAAATTCTTTCCACAACTTATATCATGTGACGGACGAACAATGCTCTCAAACTCAAGCTGTTGCATGAAAGTTTTCGCGAACTGTCCTCTATCAATATGGATGAATTATCGTCAGAGAGCTGTTCGGGCGTAGGCTGAAAGGTCAACACGTTGCTCGCACTCATTATACCTAAGTAGTTGCGTCGCGTAACGTCTGGAGTGAGCCGTGGGCCAGCGATTATGTATCTGTGCAGAGGGGACATTGTAACTGTGATTATTTGTTTCGCTGTTTCAAAGAATCCAACGCTATATTTTTCTTTCCCTATTTTACCACATAATAATATACAGTTACGAGTAGGTGCAGAACTGGTTACCTTACATTTTTACAAAAATAGGTATATTAAATCGGGATTAGTTACTAAATCTAAAATGGATTTATACCATACCTGCGTGTCTGTAATACTAACAGAAGTTCAACCACAGAACACAACTATTACTCACAAGGAGGGAAAAATGGGTTGCCCAAAATTAGGTACATTACCAACTTCCCGCAATAAAAATCTAGTGCGATAATCGAGAGTCGAGAAAGGCTTGTAATTTTGCACCCTCTTCGAATGTTAAATGATCCAACATGTGAGATAATTGCTAGTCTATAAAAACTAGTTATTTTGCTCTACTTCCAAATGACTAGTCTGCATGTCACATCATCTAGTGTCTGCAGTACGCCGCGGGCGTGGAGGGCCATCCCAGCGATGAGAGTCGGGTCGGCTGACGCGGCGTGAATTATCGGGAGACGCTCTATATACCTCTTGGTGAAGTAAAGATAGGCCCTATTTATATAGTTTGAAGAAAACAGAGCTATTCCGTTGTACTTACCTCTTCATTGACCTCTGTTTTGGAATAAAGGGTATGGTAAGGTGAGGTGTAATAAAATATAGAAGATTGAGGTAAATTCTTGATTCATTTGTGTCCACAAGTGTCTATTGAGTTTAGTTTCAGACATAGTTTGTCACTATAGCTGTTGCGTATAATCTTTGAATATTTGAAATCATTGAATATCCGACTTGCAGGACCAAAAGTTTGCAACGACCATTGGAATTTAAGGAATTTGGGAATGATTTTCGATATGAAGAAATTGAAATTTTATGAAATTAAAATGCGCCGTATCTATGCGTTCAATGAATTGGATTAGTTAATATCTTCTTAAGACTTCTTAATTTCAATTAAATTTCCCGCAGCGAATCGAACCCAAGACCTTTTTGAATGGCGAGCCGGCTTGGTGCGAACCGCTCACGGATCGCAGAATGCTATGTATTTAAATTGAGTATCAATAACAAACATAATGTACTATATATTATACGAGTTGCTACTGGTCAAACTACAGTTTCCGTCCGATAACGCCAAAGTCCTTTATCGAGTCGTTCAAGTCGCACTTAACCAATTCGCTCGCCAGTCAGTCCCTTGTGGTTGAAACGGAACGGAACTCCAAATTACAATGTCCTCCATCTGATGCTTCAAAGATTGCAAGTGGATGAGTTATCAATTTCATTTACCTTCTCCAGTAGATGAATCTCAACATTACTAATTTGATTAGTTGGAATAGGTGGGGTAAGTGAGTTTTGAAGTAATTTCACCAATTACTCTTCGTTCATTTATTGTGCATACAGACATACAGCTTTCCTGCTTCTTTCCTTATTATATAAATCGATGTAATTCTGTCAACAAAATAAAAATTGCTGTTTGTATGTTTGTCCATTGTGTTCTTAAATTGCTGCACACACAGATACAGGGAATTCTAGTGTTACTTTAGTTATGAGTGTCAGAAACGAGTACCTATGTAATGTAAGTGGTACGTCCCGATCGCCTTAATCTACGACCTTTTATGTCACATAGCGTATTTATACACATAATGTGGTAAGTATACAATATGTATGTACATAGTATGTATATGTATGTGAGTGTAGGGTGTTTTACGAGGCAATCTTACCCGCGGTGCGTGGCAGTCCTTTTTTACGTTGCCTCGAGCGGGCACGGTTGGCAAAGATTTGTATGCAGAGGGGTCATGAAAATTGTCCAAGTTACACTCAGCTCGGGAAATAATATTTTTATTACGAAATAAAATACTTAAGGACAAATATTCTTGAAGATATGGTTAATTGTGTCAGGCATTACTTTACAAAAGTCGATTGTTATTAAGCTAGGTTATAATTACTTGTCACATTTAGTAATCTTGGCCTCACTTTCGAAGTCATTAGTACATAATTTTTCGTCGCAACATCTCTCCATGGATTCAATACACGTATATGTATGTGTATGTGTGTAACGTCGGGCGCGGCCGGTGCTCGGATGGGTCACCGCTAATGGCAAATTTCATGTACGCTTTCGTGCTTCGGAGGGCACGTTAAGCCGTCGGTCCCGGTTGTTATCGATAGATAACATTAAACCTAGTCGGAGGCCCTTTGGGCCGTTGGTCCACCAATCCGCATTGGAACAGCGTGGTGGAGTATGCTCCAGGCCTTCCTTTGTTGTGTTATAGGTGACCCGTGCCCAGCAGCGGGACATAAAAGGGGTTGAAAGCAAAGAAGATAATTTTTTCGTTACTGCGAATAAACTTTATTCTTTTTCTTCTCCTACGGACAAAGCAATACTCCTCTACGGGTACACTGTACACTCTATGACCGATCGGGTGATGTGGGTGGGTAGGGGTGTTTAATTAGAACGCGGACCGCGGGCCCTCGCGTCGCCCGAACTGGCCCCGCCGTTTCTACACCTTTGTCTTGCGTCTCTTTGTTAGCCGATTGATTTCTGCTCTCATTAATAAACGATGCCTTTATAGCTCTTGTACTGCCTCCTTCGTATAATTAAGCAGTAAGCATGCTGGCGGCTAGATGTTATGCAATGTATGTACTTACGTAGGTAGATACTGCATTTTTTAAAACCTTAAATGATTATTTTCTATCTCTATAATGAGGTTATTTGATATGTTCATAATGGTATATTTTATTTTTTAATAATATTTGCCTATTTTGAGAAGCACAGGAAGTTAGTTATCTTTTGCCGTCAATTTTAGGTTTAGTTTCGGGCGTTTTAGTTTGTTTATTTATGTTAATTTTCTTTTGATACAGACGAGTTTTTTTCTTTTTTTTTTGTTTGCCCCTAAGGACCATTTTCCTTTGACATCGACAGATATATTATACCTTAGTCTCTATACAGTAAGAGGTACTTATAAACCGCAATCTTGCGCCTTATCATCACATGCTTGATTTGTATGTATTCAAGCATAAGGGATGGGTGGGAAGGTTTTAATTAGAACGTGGATCACCACCGGACTGAGTCAGATGAAGATTTCTAAGCGATTTGACTAAGTCATTAGTATGTAGTTTGTAGTTAAGGACTGATCATATTCCACCATTTACATACGAGAACATGTTATGAGCCTTTTGGCTCAAAAATCAAGACCTTTTGGTCTTGATTTGAAAAAAGGAGGAGGTTCTCAATTCGACTGTATTTTTTATGTTTGTTACCTCATAACTTTCGACTGGGTGAACGGATTTCGACGATTCTTTTTTTACTTGAAAGTTGGCGCTTTCCGTGTGGTCCCATTTAAATTTGGTCCAGTTTGACAACGGCATCCATGAGAAAACCATAGTTATAAATTTGCATTAAGTGTGTGACAGTTTTGATGTCGGTTGTATTATCGAGTACTCGCGTTACGAAAATTAAAATTATATTATAGTTATTATTCTTTAATATTCTAAATAAAAAAAGTGAGCCGTCATGGGACGCCAGGCAGATGTGAAACATCGTGTTCGTACAAGTAATATGCATAAAA
>DWAV01002376.1:0-11300 GCA_018231305.1 Noctuana lactifera | reverse complement strand
ATACAACATTATTCATAAATAAATGCTTTTGAATAATTTCATCCTACAAATCATTTAATATACATTCATGGGATGTAATAAATAATGGGTAGTAAATAATGACGAACTCCAAAAATAAAAAAAAAGACAAGAGCTTGGCTGTTACGTAAATTATAAATCTGCATCTTTAGGCATAACATGCCGCTTTGGGTTGAAACTATTATAAAGATTTTCATTTTGACCTAGTCGATTTAGCAAGTAGTTGAGCGGTGCAGTAGGTGACTGTTGTGATGTTTTAGAAATTTCAGATTTGAGCGGATATTTGTCTTATATTATTATGTTATACACGTCGAGTGTTATCGGGATAGACTAGTTTTTTTAATGATATTGTTATCTTATTTGTTATTAAAATAAATGTTTTATAGTTATTTGATAAACAAAGTTTAATTTATTTCTAGAATCGATTTAATTTCAATAGATTGCATGTTACAAAGTTGATGTTTTAATAAATAATTCCAATTTAAAATACAAAGCTACTATATAAGCGACTTTAAACTTGCACGCACCCGTACGGTTAGCGTATCGTACTATATAGGCAATAGGAGATAACAAGATTTAAACGTAGCGAATCTTGTTCCAGTAAGTCTGACCGTTTGAAACTTAAGGTATCATTATTTTTTGTGTTCAATCTGGCGCACATCAGAATATCGTTTGGCACTCAGAGATCCCAAATACGTCCTCTAGTAGCAGTAGTTCAAATCAGTCTGGCTAGTCATAGTGCTAAAATTAAATTTACAAGACTTCGACTGTTGAGTACCTACTTATGAGATGCTTTACTTTAACGACTACAACTAATGCTGAGTTCATATTTAAAAAACAGCTTTTAAAATTGAAATGTTAATCAGATTTGGGAGACTTTGAAAAGGTATCCAGATCTTTTGCATGTAAGGCTGACGTTATTAATATATTATGTAATAATGACGTGAAAATAAGTTATTTGTCGTTGGTATTTTAACGTATTCAGACAGGAGCATAACCGACCCACCGCTTCAGTTATTTGAGGGCCCAAAGGTTCGTACAGAGCAACTAACATTAGGTACATAGTTGCTTTGATTTTTAGAGACTTAAAAAACCAAGTATACATTTTATATTTCAAATACTCTAAACATAACGGCTTTTTATTTCTTAATATTTTTGAACGCTTCTACAATGAAATAAAGTTTCGTAGACAACAAGAAGGTACAAACAATATTGCTCTATTAACATAATTTTATAAACGTTTATTACAGTTCCAAGTTAATTTAAGCATTCGATTTAATGTTTGCAGTTCACTTCCACATCAACCAGTCTTCAAATAGTTACTTATTCAAGATGGATGAGTAAATAAGAATCACCAAACAGTTCACATTGCGCTCAATTGAATATATATCTGTGTATTAAATGTGAAAGAAGTAGAACTAGTTCACCAAATCAGACAACATCCGAACTACCTTCACTAGAGGCTGTCGTAATTGTTTTTGAGAGAAAAACTAATTTGGCCGACTAGACATGCCATCTCAAAACTAACGTAACTTTAACGCCCCTAATATCTAAAATCTTTATAAAAAAATAAAAAAGGATTTGTAAAGAATATTACCAATTACGTATTAAATCTAAGTCATATTAAAGAAAGAGCTATCCCAGTATAATCCTATTTACATTAATTGTTTTATTACGTTTTATTGCTTTTTTATTTTAGAATAACTATCTAATATTAAAAGCAAAAACGAGATTCGTCCCAGTCAAGTATGTACGAGTTAAAAATATTATATAACATCGCAACAAGTCAACTCTGCACATAATTTTTATTGAAGTGGAAGTACTATTTCCGGCTAGCAGTTTGTTTTCAGTAGGTATTTCTTGAATTGCAACTGTTACAGTTACTTTTTATACGTTTCTACTTTTTCGGTTTTTCTTTTATTTCAAATATGTAACTTTGATCTCAAAACAGAATATAGGTGTACAAAACAGATAGATATACATAATTTTGTTACCATACAACTATGACAGACGTAATAGTAGTAAATTATTTAAAATATTCATTCATGGAGAGGTTTTAATCTTATATGAATACATAAACTTCACTTTAGAGGAGAACAGGATTGTTAAATATTTAATAGAATAATAAGCACTTAAAGTCAATTTAAACGCAATTCATACATTATAAAACTGTACAAAATAAATAGCACCCAAAACGAATATAAAACAGCGATTACAACCACATCACTACTACTATTTCTTTGATTTAATATTTATTGATTTGATTTAAGAATAATAATTATAATTTAAAATTTAGATCGTGTTCTAAGAGCGCAAGATGCAATGTTATAAACACTGAAGCTGAAAATGATTTGTGAATGATAATAACAATATAAGTGACTGTGCTACACTTAACATCTAACACTTAAAAAGTTTCTTCCATCTGCGACTATACAATGAGTATTGCCAAATATTGCACATAAAGATGAATAATATTCCGCTTACGAACACATAAATAAATATCCAAACCAGTCAGTCCAATACATTTAACAAAATTTCAAGTTAGCCTTATCGATAAGTTACAATTGTCAAATTGATATGCAAATTGAGACAAACATCTAAATTTCATTATAAAATATACAAGACTAAGCAAACAGAAACTTAAAGCTCCTTATAAGCTGTACTAAAATACAAATAATAAAAGTAATAACACTGAACACTCTGATAAGACGCAATAAGTTCCAGTAATTATTAACGTAAAAGTGAAAGTTATTAATGCCCTCCCTGCAAAGTAACCATGATTATAAATCTTTGGTGGATAACTGTTGTAGTGTACTGGAAATATAATTATACATTTACATTTCATTAAAATAATAGATGACAGTAAATCGACTGAACTTTTAAACTTAACACAACTATAATAATCAATAATAAACAGCCTATATAAAAAGTTCGTACAAAAGGTGATCTATTCGCTAAATTAGCGATTTCCATCTAGATAACCTTTTGGAGAATGACAGAAATATTAGGAAGAGAAGTTAGGGAAGAAGAAATAATTTAGTATATGCAAGAGAATTTATGTAGCAAAATACAAAATAATAAACTAAATACAATAAATACATAAATAATATTGGGTGAAATAGCTTTATCGGGAGAGGCAATGTGATTTTAATTGACTTTTAATTATATAGTCAATAATAAAAAAAACTTCAAAAACACAAGAAAAGCAAATTGTATATAATGTTAGCTGTCTTAAAAGTAATCAATTAATAATAATCTCTCATTTTTGAAGCAGGTTTTCTAGACATAATAAAAAACAATTCATAGATAATCTTAATTATGAAGTCCAGCTTCAAAATTATGACCAATAATCATACAAATAAACATTTATAAAAATCTTAAATATATCCAGCCACATAATAAAGTTACAAATTATACCCAGTACACTTATCATTCACAGTATGTTTAACATTGACGTGATTCAGAAGTCTAAGAAACCTGTGATGTTCATTGTGATACAATTTTGATTTTAGAAGTTAATTAATCTCAAAGTACAAAATATAATGAACATAATGAGATTCAATGTGAAGAGGCTCAACATAAATAAGTAATAAAACTGTATAAAGAATATTAACCTATGTTACGAATTACTTGTGCATCACTCAATACACCAAAGTTTTACTTGTTAGAACTTTAAGTTAAACATTGAGCTTCCCATTTATACAAATAAATAAATATAATAAACTAAATTTAATGAAAAAGATAAATTTAACATTAACGTATTCTACAAAAAAATATTCTTAGATGTTACTGTACAATAAACCCGACGTTGACTCATGATAATTTATTAGAGTTCAGTTAAGATTTCTTTTTCTTATTACGCGGTTTATATCACCTCACTTCACAGTGTTTACTGACTGCAACCGGCAGAGGCGAGGCGGGCGCGACTGCCGGCGCCGGTCCTTCTCCCGCTTCTTTCATCACATAACCGGAACCTTGTGAGCTCCGCGACAATTTTAATCGGATAGGGGTCACTTTAGCAGTCCGGACTTTACGCACAGCGTTAGCGCTCTCGGAACACACAGGAGCGTCGATCGCGAGCGGGTCAACGGCGGTTGGATCGAAGTATTCGAAGGCGTCGACGGACGGCTCGGGCACTGCTACCGCCGCTGCGACGGCGCCCGCTGCCGCACTTACGTTTACAGCTTTGCTGCTCTCCTCGTCCTTGGTTCGCTTGATTTTTATAATCAATTTGGTGGCACTTTCACTTTCACTATTAATTATTCGGAGTTTTTCCTTTTCAGATTTCTTCTCCTTTTTCTTTTTGCGCTTTTCGCTTTTGTTTGTCTTATACTTCTTTGTCTTCTCGTCTTCTTCGAAATCAGCCATAACCTTACGTCGGTATTTCATACTCTCACGACGTAAATCTTCGAGACTAGGCTTAGGTATACTAGTCAATCGCTTTTTAGGAGGTCGGAATTGACACCCTAGAGGTTCTTCATTAACTTGCTGGACAACATTCGAGCTTATTTTTATTTTAAGTTTGGGTGCAATAGGCGATGTGGCATTGGATCTGTTTGGCTTGGCCGCAACTCGAGGTCGTCTTTTATGCGTTTGACTGGAATTACCAGCTAAAGTTGAGAGTTTCATGTCATCAGAAGTATCAACATCATCATTCATACTAACTTCCAAATGCCTTAATTCTCGGGACAGACCAGTGGCAGATTTCCGTTTTTTCTTTTCCAATGGTGTTTCTATTATTTTATAATCTTCCCTTGTGGGTATACTTGTCATGGACGCGACAGCTTTTGGAATTGTTATTACAGCTCTTGCCAATGGCTGAGGTGCGGCTGGAGGAGGTTGTATACCTATTGCTGATGTATTTGTTGGGTCATCCATATTCATATCTTGTGTCCAGTATTGACGTAACAATTCTTTTTTACGCATGCGTCGCAAATTGGTATTAGATCCTGTCATCATAGACGATGAAGCGGTATTAGACGCATTGAACATGTTTGTATTAGAATCGTGAACAGGAGGGGGTGGCTGAGGAGCCACAGGTTGAACTGAACTAGCCGAATAATTAGCATCCAAAAAGGGACCCTTAATTTTAACTTTTAATTGATTTCTGGAATCTGATAGAGACACCTTTGGCAATTGTGGAGTAAGAACTTCTTTTATAGGCTCGTGTACTTCTGGAACCTGTTTTACTTGCGGAGAACCAGGTACACGTTTGCTCTCCATCAAATCAGTGTGCAATTGTTTTTCAACTTCTTCATCTATATCAACTATATGTTGATCAGCCGTACCACTAGCAAACGCTAAAAGATGACTGTGAATAGCATCTCCTGGTGTTGGAGGAGGTTTATCAAATGAATATGTTCGCATATCCACGGGTCCTGGCAAAACTGCTCTAACGTCGGAGAACCCAGTGGCGTGCTCAGCATTGTGGGTAGGAGATTGAGATTGTTCAGAAATATCTGGCGTAGAAGCCTTGATCTCCTTGGTCTCCATAGCGGACCGTTTATTTGAGTGCTTGGGACTGGACAGGCTAGGAGATTGTGATGAGTCTTTGTAAGAATGTTCTGATCGGTCTTCGCGGCTTTCAATTGATTTTCGTCTATCTCGTAATGCTTTAATATCAACTCCATCATTAGCAATTTCCTCGTCAAAATCATAGACGGTTCCTACCAGTTTACTTTGAATACCTGAAAAATCAGTAGAAGAAAAACCTTGGCCTCGGCTCTTAGATCTGCCGCGACCGCGGTGGCTCCTACTGCTTCGGTTACTCGAACGTTTACTACTTTTGCCGGAATCTGCTTGTTTTGGCGATATATCAGGACTCTTTCCAGGTGATTTTCCATGAAACTTGGTCAAAGATTTTATAGATTTCGATGGAGATTTGGGTTCTTGAGTATTTGTACTTTGATTAGTTTCATCGCTGTCGTTAGACAGTTTTGTAGGGGCCCGACTATTTTCATTAAATGAGTCAACGCTTATGCTAGGACTGGATACAACGTGTATAGACGCTTTATCGCTTCCTGAAGCGTCATTATCATCTCGTGGCGAATCAAGTGGTTTAGGTGTAGGTGGAGCTATCATCGCTGTAGTCAACGCTATATTTTGAGATGATGATGTAAATGCTGCAGCACATAGAGTAGTATATGCCGGCTTTGGCAAGGGTTGCAAAAGGGGCGCTCCATGATAAGCGAGTCCTGGAGCATAAAGCCCAGGTCCTTGCGAAGGCAACTGCAGCTGAGAAGAAGCGCAAGCCCCTGTAGCAAATAGCGGCAGAGATCCCATTGTACCCAGAAATGGAGACGCATCTGAAGGATAACCCGTAAAAGAAGGTAGTGCTGGTAACGATGACAGTGGCGGTAATGGAGGTAATGCAGTTAGTGTAGGTAATTGTGCATCAACCCGACAAGGATAAACCAATGGAGGATATGCGTCTATTTCAGGTATAACACTGCCTGGGATTAAATCATTACTATTCAGATGAGTTTTTATATTCGGTTTTTGTAAACAAATAGATGCCTCAGAATTTGTACTAGAAGCTGAAGATCTCCGTGTAGTTATTTTGCTTTCAGTCCATTTTGCTCTCTGACTCACATATGGAGAAGCTATTGCCACGCAATCTGAATGTATTACAGAATTATTATTTTCATAATTTTGATTATCTTGGGCCAATTCAATATCGTTGCTATGTACTGAATGATCAACTACCGATATAGGTTGCGAGTCATCGCTTTGCTTGGATAACGATATTGCATCCCCAATTTCAGAGACTGATCGTAGATCTGACTGTTGGGTACTAAGTTCTTTTCCGTCTTCGCTGTTAGATCCCATAGTGTCATATTTAGAATCATCTAAGTTTACCAAAGCAGGCTCATTTTGGTTTAACGGAACATCTGCCCATTTTTCATTACTATCAATAGGAACTGATTGAATATTCGTGTTTATAGCATCTTTAGGTGTCAACAAAGATGATACAGTTTCATGCACAGTGTTACAAGTTTCTTCTTTAGAGTAACATATATCTTCACGTACACCTAATTGTGTCGCAGACTTCATAACAGCAATTTCAGATTCACTATTATCTAAGCATAGGGGGATTGGATTTTCTTCGTCTAATTGTTCTTTATCTTCTCCTTCAACATCTATTTCATCCTGTGAATTGACAGATGGCGCCTTTTTACTGCTCAGTTGCATTCTAAGACGATCAACTAAGTTTAAAGTTTCTTGGGCACCCTGATCCTTAGAATCTTCTTTGAAAAAGAATTCAGGGTAAGAAGTAAAAGGTCTAATCATGTCTTCATTATTAAAACCGCCATCATCAACCGCCATCATATCAAAGGCAAAGTATTCGTTATCTTTTGAATGCGGTGAAAACATTGCACGGTTAGGGAATTGATTTACGGCGGAAGGAATTTTCGCACTCTTTGAAATCTCTACTCCTTGCACAAGATTTTGGTCTTGATTTAAAAACTTTTTCTCGATGTCTAGAATTGAGCACCTACGTTTTCTAACGGTAGAGGGTTCAACATCGATATGATCCATGGCGATTGTTCTTGCATCCATCGGGGTTTTAGGTGATTTTATCATTGTGTTTTCATTCAGATTTGCTTGAATTTTAGCTATCATTTTGATGCTATTTTTATCAGCCGAATCAGAGTCCATTGATTTATCTTCAGTCATGTATTTTTCACGGCCACCTGGCTTTTCTACAGCTGGAAGTTCAATTTTAGGACTAGTAGCTTTTGGCAACCAATTTTTGTCATTGTCTGAGAAATCATCATTAATAATAATATCTGTGTGTTTCTTTTCAATTACGTTCATAGACGCTCCATGCGGTGAAAGCGCAGTGGTAATGGTAGTTTTCGTGATAGATGATACACTTTGTTGATCACAAATAGAGCCGTCATATTTACTAAGACATCTAGCTTTTGGTTCTGGTATATCCACAATGTCTTTAGTTGGAATATCTCTTACACTCATTCTTCTGTTGGCTAAGGTCTTAAGCTTCATTTCTGTGCTTTTCCTTGGGCTTGTTTTAAAAGCAACTTCATTTTCCAATTCTGATTTTGGCTTTCCTTTATCTTCAACAGAAACACTGCGTGGTTTTGTTTTTACAATTTTATTTTTAGGATCATTTTTAGGAAAGTCAACTGCGGAAGTACTCCTACCTTCTTTCTTTATCTCCTCGTCCGTTTTCCGCTTCGGAGTTTGAAGTTTACTGGACTGACCGCTCTCTTTGGAAGTTTTACTTGATGCAGAGGTATTACCGGAGTCGTCTTTAGATGATTTTCGCGGTCGGGCATCAGGCTTATTAGGCATATTTCCGCTTGAAGTAGTGCTTCTGGTCCGAGCACGCGTGGCAGCACGCGCAATGCTGGGTCTGTTTGATTCCTCTCTTTCAATAACCGGTGATGATACCCTGCACTCGGACTCCCGTTCGGAAGTTTTAAGCTTCTTGTCTGGGGCCTTGCGAGGGGATACATCTGTAGAGATACTTTTTGCCTTCCGACGTCTACGAGGACGTTTGGGAGTGGGACTTTCGGAGCCAGAGAATCTCGATCCCCTAGAGCTTTCGGAATCACTGGAGGCACTTGTCGACGACAATGGTCTTGACACCTTGTCAAGAAAGGGCAAGTCCACTGTTGGTCTAGTCCCAGGAGGTGAGAACATTGAAGGTTGTCTTATTGCCGGCTTAATCTCCCGCGCTTTGGCAGTTGGTTTCATACCAGGCTTTTCTGGTTCATCGTCGGAGCTTGATGACGATGTATAACTACTACTACTGGTATTTGAAGACGTACTTGAACTTTCTGGGGGAGACTTTGACTGTTTTGATGAACTCGAACTTTCAGTTGGAGTCTTTGATCGTTTTGACGAACTTGAACTTTCGGGTGGTGTTTTTGAACGTTTCGAAGAATTTGAACCTTCGGGTGGAGTTCTCGACCGTTTCAAATCTTCTTTCCTAGGTGACAATTTCGTTGATTCAGATTTTTCGCTGTCTTTACGTTTTTCTGGATCAGCGTTTTCGGGAACCAATGGTTTTGTACCTAATCCACTTTTTATATGGGCTGCTGCTTTCTTAGCAGCTTGTCTTTGCGGAACATAAGCAATAGGTTCTTTTTCTTGTTCTTTTGTTGATTTTTTCCTACCAACTTTAGCAGGAATATCTTTTGTTTCTTTACCCTTTGACTTTAATTTGGGTTTTGTCCTAGAATCATCACCACTAACTTGTTTTTCGCTTCCAGTTTCTTCCTTTTTAATAGCAGTAGTGGACCTCATGTTCTCTGAAGCTTTTTTAGCAGCTTGTCTTTGAGGTACAATCAAATCAGTTGGGTTATCTTTCTGTTTAGAAAATTTTGTCTCTCCCTTTACCTTCACTTCATCATCAGAGACCTGTGATTTAATAATAGGTTTCTTCTCCTTATTGGAGGGTTTTCGTCCCCTTTTCTTAGGTGGCGGTTTTTCTTCAGGTGTTTTCTTTTCACCATGCGAATGTACAAATTCCTTCATAGCTGCCTTAGTTCTAGGCAGTGATTGTTGAGAATCTGTATCCTTTGGAGATTTAGCTGGTCGTCCTCTCTCAGACTTAGTCTTTTCAGTTTTTGTTTTATCATTTTTCTGTTGTTTATAACCTTCTTTAGACGTCATTTCATCACTACTATCTGAATAAATATCGACCGGAAACTTGTTATTATTTCTTGTCCTCATTGGCATCAACTCATCACTATCTGTCCCAGACTGACCCATTTTCCCAGCAGTCATTTCTTTCTCCATTTGTCGTAATGTCTTACTGCTCGTCCTATCTTTCTTCAATCTCGTTTTAATTGTTTCGTCATCGCTGCTGCTGCTATCAATGAAAGCCTTTGACTGAGGTACTTTCTTCTTCTTCCTCTCAGGCTTTTTAGGTGACTTTTTAACTTTAGACTTAGGAGACACCTTCTTCTTTGGTGATGTAACATTTTTCTTGACATCATCATCAGTGCTTGAGATAGTTCTATTTCGATACTTAGAAAACCTGATTTCTGGTGCACTTTCTTCACTGGAAAGTCCACTGTACATACTTCCGCTTCTGCGTGACCCATTAACGTAAAGTTTCTTATAAGGATTGGAGGACTTTTGACCTTTAATGAGTCCATTTCGATCTCTAATAGGCTTTTTGTCATTACAAGAGGATTGTGGAGCAATACGTGCAAGAAGTACTTCAAAGTCATTTTTATGATCTGGAGCATTTGGATGCGAGTATAACCTGTCGTAAATAGACGGTCCATGATTAGCTTCAATAATAGCTTGTAGATCAAGGCCAGACATCGATTGTTCTGATGTTAAAACAGCTACCTGCTTATGAAATGTTTGTTCCCTCATACGAAAAAAGGAACGGGAGAGTTTCTCTCGTCTGCTCACCATATAGCATAAATTACGAACTCTTTCTAGGTCTTGTCTTAATTGCACAAACATTTTCATTTTATCAAGATCAGCTTGTTCTTGTCTGTGGGTTAAAAGCTCATTTTCATCTGATTTCGGTGGAAGTAATGGACGGTTATGACCTGCGCGCCTTTTTAGTTTCCAATAATTGTAGATGTAATTTATGGCATCTTGATCAATATCAAGGAGGTGTGAACTTATATCTTTAACAGTGACATGTCGATCAAATTCACGTTCAATTTCCTGTAAGCGTGCAGCCCTAGCCTGCGTCTTTTCTTCTGATGTCATATCTTTACGACGTTTTCTCTTTACTTCTTCCTCTTCAGATCCAGAACCTGGACACTTTTCTTTTTTAGAATTCACACTATGTTTTTGACAGTAAGATCTCAATTTAACACCATCATCTGCGTTTTCATCTTCAATTATTGCTCGCATTTCTAATCCATGTTTGAATGCGCATGTAACATGATATGCAGTTTTGCAAGTCTTAACTGAGCATTGTATACAAGCTCCTTTTCGTTCTCGACACAAAACACATACTAATGACCAGCGAGAAGCTGGAATGGATGTTATTTTTGTAATGGGTTCCATTTTTTCAGCACAACCAATTGACACTTCGGGAATCCAAAGGACACAACTTACATGGGCCCACTTATGTCCTGAAGGAGTACACTTCATTGCCCCGCCTAGATTAGGGCATAGCGCACAGATTGGTTTGACACCAACACCACATGGCCTGCAGAGCCACTGGCCTGGAAATAAAAAAAAAATATCAATAAAAATTATGCATGTAACTAAGACAGTATGGGTACATTTGAATAAACAATGAAAAATCAAAAAGCAATATACTATATATATATATATAT
>DWAV01002375.1:0-11301 GCA_018231305.1 Noctuana lactifera | reverse complement strand
AAATGTTCGTTAATTCCGTCCTTGACAAATTAAAAGTTAAAACACAAGGACAAGATACTCAACCTCGTTTGTTAAAGATTTCGCGGCAAAAGTAGTGTCATCTAGTGGCGGAAATAAAAAACACTTTCAACGTTGACCTTGTACAATACTTTCGTTGTTCTGTTTTTGTTGTTTTATTTATTTTATTGTTTTTTAATTTTTATTTGTTCTTTGAGTTTTACTACAGTACTGTCATAATGTCGCAATAGTCTAGGTAAGTATTGTTTAGTGTGTGTTCGACGATTTTAACGGCTTACTAAGTATTTAGAGCATGAGTTACTTACTAATTAAATTAATAAACTGTCTCAAATGGAGAAGCAGTTACGCACTTCTTTTGTAGGTAATACTGTTCTTGCAACAACGTTAGTTAATAATTTTAATAAAATTAATCTATCTATCTACTTCAAAGTTTAACATAGGCACATTAATAGGTAATCCTTTGAGACTGCATAGTTTTTTGATCTTTGATTATCGTAAAAAACGCCATCTATACGAGATCAATGTAAACTTTTTTATTAAAGTTTCGCAGCAAGGTACTAGGTCGAAGCTAGTAGGTATATTTATGGTCTAGATGTTTTATACCTATCATGTCTAAATAAATACCCACGTTAGGAAACAAAAATTAAATGAAAATAATGATGACACCAAAATATCAATAACAAACGACGCCGAATGATTTACGGGCGTAGCGATATGTAAAGTACCACTTAATACACGTACGTATACGGGGCGATAAAAGGCACCCTCACGCGTAGGTAGATACGCTGAATAGAATAATATGTTACGTAGTGCTTACAAACGAGTTCAGCGACCCTCCGGCAAAAGAATCGCCGGCTATTCAGCCGGGGTCGAGCATGCGCGGGTCCTTTTGTCCTTTGAAACCAATTTTAAAATACTTTCAAATGTCGTTTCAGCTATTGCCGGTCACGTTTGCATATAATATTATACCTTTCATAATAATGCCGTCGTGATATTTTACTGTGAAGTAATGCGTTGTATCTGTGTATTAAGGGCGTTTTTAGTGGGCGTGGGGTGTTAGGGCCGGGTCAGTGGGTCGCGCGCGCAGCCTCCCGAACCTCTCCGGGAGACGCGCCTCTATCGACCGCTTGCCGCCAGGTTTAGGGTTGGCAGTGATTTCGGTCTAGATTACTGAAAGATTTTATTTTAATACGTCATTTGGTAATTAGTTACACGGTTTGAAAATTAATATTCTCAAAATGTACAGCTACCTACACTTTACAATAACAATATTGGTATTCAGACTACGCCTAACTCTACCTACTCTATCTATTGTTAACTACAATAAGATGTAGACACAAGACGAATAAGATGATCATATAAAATGGCGATCAAATGAAACGCATTTAATCGCCGTTATCAAATACGTAACAAACTTTTGATCACAAACGGAATCACATGCAATGCTGCCATCGACAGCGTTGCATCGTCTTAATTGTGGCCCCTATATCGAGACATGGACCCTCACGTTATTAAGAGTGCAATTTAAAATAAAATAGGGTGCGCTCGGAGGGTCGTTGCCGCCCCTATTTCGGTTGTTCTTAAACGCGCAGCATCCATTACTGCGCAACTCTCAGCGCGCTCAAACCGTTGGGTCAGAACACGGCCGCGCCTCGCGCTTCCGGGACATTTCGCGATCACTGGGTCCCTCGTCCTCCTTAAACCTTACCCTGACCCTGGATTACCCGAAAATGTGCCGCCTTAACTAATCCCCCACTTTCCTCCGTTTAATCCTTGAGTGAGTGAAGCCGCGATGGGGAAGGACAAGCACCAGCCGATGGAGGCTGAGGTGAAGGTGGCCACGGTAGACCTAGAGTCGGTGGATAATATGGCGACGTTGCCAGTGGGCCAACATCGGCAGCAGGGCAGCGACATCGCCATAGCCGAGAAACATAACACCGCGAACAAAGAAATGGAGCTCAAATGCGTACAACCAAAACCCTCGAAGAAGTACGTGTAGCTTTTAGAATAGCGTTTCTCGCATTATTTGCTATAATGTTTAAAACTGTGTTTTCAAAAATATTAATTGTTTACTTAACCATTTTACTTAAATTTAAAAATTGATAAATTGGTTTGACGGCCTTTGTGGTGTAGTGGTTACCTGCGTTCGATTCCTGGCGCGGCAGTTATTTTAAATGATGGATTTGGATTTCTGTTCTCGGCCTGGGTGTTTATGTAATTGTCTTTGTATGTGTCCATGGTACCCACAACCCTAGGGCGGGGCTGTGATTGTGAAGCGTTATTTATTATCATTTTATAATTCCAAAAGTGATAGTCTTATTAATTAGAACACATTATTTAGTAAATATTTACGGATATTGTTCGGGTCGTTAAATTGTTAATCTCATAATGTATGAATTTTTAATGAACAAAGGTATAGGTATATAGAGTCAATCATATTTAAAAGAATGTTATCGTAATGGTTTTTAATCTTTTCCTATTTCTACACTTTTAATTTCTTAAATCTTTACAAATTAATGCCCAACTAACGTACGTCTTGCCTATCGTACCTACGGAATACTGCTGTCTAAATCCGCAAATGAAACCAAGCGTCCGGCTCCATGGCTATTGTCTAAATAGGTCAACTATTTTGTGACTTAATCATCAAAGCAAGAGGAATTCACACTAGAAATAATGATGGCATGAATAATTATTCGGGGCTGAACTTTTATAAAAACTTATTTAAACCGACTTTAAAAGAGAAGGTGGTTCTCAATTCTACTGTATTTTTTATGTTTGTTACCTCAGAACTTTTGACAAGGTGCACCGATTTTCATGATTCTTTTTTTATTTGAAAGCTGGTGCTTCCGTGTAGTTTTATTTATATTTGGTCCATCCACGAGAAAACCATTGAAATCCGAAACCGTTTTTATTGGCAATAACTTACTGACAAGTCTTTTATGTAATTTAAATTAATACAATACCTTTTTTACAGGACTTCATTGTTCATCATTTCAAGCTTCATCTATGCGAAGCTCCTGGTGGTAGTATGCATCGCCTACGTTATCAGCGATGTCATTACTCACAATCTACCTCTGTACTACTACGAAGGATTTTTCACTTACCTCTACGGCATGAGCATTCTGTTCCTGTTGTATGTATTCTGCTTCTTGCTACAAGGTAATTATGATACTTCTGAATATTTAATACCCTAATGAAATACCAAGTAACAAATGAAAAACATTATTTACACATTAAAATTTAAATACAGAAAGCGCCTGCTGCAATGGAAGTCCCCCGAAACCAAAACCTCCACCAAAGGAGAAGAAGCCGAAGAAGGATAAAGAAAAGAAAACCAAAGATAAAGACGGCAAAGACGGTAAAGACGGAAAAGACGCCAAGGATGGAAAGAAAGACGGCAAGAAAGACGGAAAGTCAAAAGAAAAGGACAAGGACGCCGGCAAGGAAAAGGCTACCAAAGAAAGCAAGAAACAAAGCCAATTTCAGGTCAGTGACCTTTATTTATTACTAACTATAAATAAATCGATCACAGCACATCATCAGCACATCCGTTTTTGTTTATTTTAACATTATTATTGTCTCCCCTTTCGCTTTCCAGTGTCGTTCAGTGTTGGTTTATTACACGTTTACTATTCAACTATTAATTTAATTCTTCGTTTTCTTTAATTTATAATTGTGCTTATTTATGTAGCACACGTAACTTAGTGTTCTTTAAACCACAATTATTTAAATGCTTTGTTAGGACGTGACTGGCCGCATGACCCCTTTTTTGTTTACGCTGGCTACTTTTTGTTTTTTCCATATCATTTGGGCAGGAGGTGTATCCCCGTAAGATGCGTGATAAAGTTCGTCAACAACAATTACAAATGCAAATGGCGCAATTGTATGCGTCTGAACAGGTGAGGCTATCTTGACGCATCCTGCTTGAACAGTAACTTGTGTACCCATATAATTACGGAAAGCTTTGGATGTGCTGTTTGTAGTTTGTTGTCTGCCATATATGTATAGTGCTTGTGTTTTTACCTGCTACTTCACTCATTTTGCTTTTGGACATATCATTATTTTAGATACGTTAGGAACTTGATTTTAAATTTCTTACCACAAAGAAAACATCTTTCTTAAGCATACCATAATCATTTGTATCTCTACTCTGTTACATAACTTCTCAAGACTCCGCTAGTACAAAGATGTACCTATTTTCCTTTTAATTTTAAAAATATATTTTAAGCACCCTTGACCTGTCATAATTTTCTATGTCCCAAAGGCTCTAAATACTTCAACAGGAGGATAATATTGTCATTCTACCGTATTATCCTGTATAGCTTGCATGTTTGTTTATTTTGTATGCCTTCTTGTGTTATATGTAGCAACAAGACGTGGTGGAGCTGGAAGCTGGACCTGTTGCAAGACCAATACGGCGCCGCAAGACTTCGCAGAACGAACACAGCCATGGAAGCTTTTTCCTCCGTATCGGTGCTATTGGTTGGTATTTTCACTGTAAATTAAATAAATAACGCTTCATACTCACAGCCCCACACTAGGATTCCCTGTGTCGCGGATACCATGGACACATACAAAGACAAATACACAAACTCCCAAACCGATAACAAAAATTTAAATTCATCACTTAAGTGTCTACCCCGCCGGGGATCGAACCTGGGACTTTTCGAATGATGGACTGGCATGGTAATCACTACACCACACGGGTCGTCAGTTGTATCAATATTTATAAAATATAAAAACTAATTCAACGTTTAAAATTTTAAAAGTCAAATATTAATCCAGCGCACATTTCTCTTATGTTCAATGTTTGTAAAAAATGGTTGTAAAAAAAACATGTAAAGCCTTTCTTATATTGCAGGCTGTAAAACTTAACGAAAGTTTTATGTGCAGGTTGAAATATGTAATTCTTACAGGGTTTGGTCTCGGAACTATGATTTACAATGGACTGGAATTTGGAACCTTCTTTGAACTTCCTCTGGATTCTCCGTGCTATCTCATTCTGAAGGGCATAAACCCGGTTCTACAAATGGTGTTTACTTTTATGCAGATGTACTTCATATTTATGAATTCACGGGTGGGTATTTAGACAGATATTTATATTTATTAAGAATACCTATTAAATAGGTCTACAATGGTAATAATTTTTTCAGCTCAATATTCATCGCTTCAAAGTCATTGCAAGGTTTGGATTGATGCACGTGGTTGCGACCAATATATGTGTTTGGATTCGTACACTGGTATTAGAATCACTGAAAGAAATTACTGACTACCACGTAAGAAACCCCCAGGGAGTTCCGGGAGAAGGCGTTCTTGGAAGTAAGCATTGTACTATTTTTCTATAGGTATTTTATATAATTAAGTTGCTTATGTGCGTTCTACGTTCTAGAAGTTATTCGAAAGCATACCTTGAGACACTCTGGAAAAGTTTTTGGTGCAGCAACTACTGCAGCCACAACAATTGCATCAACTGCAGCTAATATTGCGAAATCTACTGGAGATCAAATGCTGAAGGCTGTCACCAGCACAACGTCTGCACCCACTACCACTCCTACAACTAGTAAGTTTTCATCAAGTACCATAACAACATCTATATGTGTAACTGTTAAACCATTAAACAAATCATGATACATCTTACTGTCCCTAACTAATTCCTTCTTGCATGTATGTTAATAACAATGCATTCTGGGCTAAATTTTCAGCGACTACTCCTTCACCATACTTTAATATCGGTGGTGGGTTTGTTCCAAAGTCTAAATTAATTGACGCTATAAAGAGTACTATAGGGTACGATAATGGGATGGGTTACGGTCGTGACTTTAAAGATGCTTGGCCAAATGATAATCCCTTCCCGACTTCCACTGTTGCGCCAATTACTAATGAAGCTGAGAAAGCAACACAGAGTCAAACAGCCATGCTGGAAGTTTTCCAGTGGTTATATTCTTCTACTGTGAAACCAATTATAAGCACTATGACTACTATGGTAGCACCAACGACTTCTGGATGGTTAGCGACCGATAGAGATGAATGGGGCAATAGTGTTGAGACGTACCGTGTAGATGAACCACCACATTCGCCAGGTTTGTCGTTGGAGTGTCGACCACAATATTCACGTTTCTTTACAGCCGTTGCACTTTTGTTTTGCAGTTTCTGTTGGTATTTCTCACTTGTAGGTACCCTTAGGTGCACAAATCGTTCCATTTTATTGTGTTTATGTTAAGCATGATTTTGATTAATTTTATTATTTGCAGAAATACATTTAGTTCAACCATGAGTTGTAAATTGTGTAATACTCATTCCTATTTTTTATTCCAGCGAACAACATTACGGAGATTTTTGAATCCTTCGATAATCTAAATCCTGCTGCCTTGATTGCTAACATAGATAATACCACGGTTTGTGGAAGGAATCCTATTATGGGCACTATTGTTACCGACTCGGCTCCTTATCTCTATCCGTTTATCATCGAATACTCTTTCATTGGTGCTGCTGTCATCTATGTCATGTGGAAGCATATTGGTCGCTATCCAAGGTGTGTATTTCTTTATTTTTATTTGAACACAATGCATGTTACATTGTGTTTAAATAACAGTAACAAACTCGTACATAATACTAACACTGAGTGTAGCAATTTCCATATTAGCACGTTTTCACAAATTAGCAAGATTTTTTAGAAATTTTAGTGTTGCATTAAAATCATTCCATACACTTATGGCAAGACGAAAATAAATGTCGCACGCGTTATTGATGTATGCGTACGGGTTTGGTTACAGCGTGGCCAACGACGAAGATCTGGAAAGACGTTTGGAGGCTGTTCTCTCCCGCAGGGCGGCGGCGTTGGCGGCGGCTCAGAGAGGAAATCGGGTTGACTGTGCCGGCGCTTCGAAAGGACTGTTTTGTGGACTACTTCTCCTGGTTGCTTCTCTCATCTGCTTGATTCTCTTCTTCGTTCTGATAAGACACCAGGATTTGAAACGTCTGTCCATTTACTTGGCCGATGTCTCCCATTGCGCTCTAATGGTTCTGTCGATTCTGGCAATTTTGATTGGATTTATACGGTAAGGCATTATTTGTGTTGTACCACAGAATAAATAATAAAGTTGGTTTATGATAGTTAATTATTTTTTTATAGACGTTGGTGGATGTGTGTTAAATTGCCTTTTGTACACTCATTTTTTTAGTACCTATGTTCTAAATATAACTATGTTGTATAAACCCTACATCCAATGTCAATAACAGTAATTCAATGATGCATGGATAAGAATGTTGCGTTTTTAGTTGATCCTAATTGTTATTTTTATGTTTTCTTTCCGTTCCTCCCCTTTTCATTTGCCCAATTTTTCCTTTCGTCCTTTTTGTTGGCTCCAATAATAATTCATTACCGCACTATTACTGTGCCATTTCAATTATTTTTCGATACCTTACATCCATTATTAACCTTTGTTTGTGACTTATTGAATATGTTATTTACGTTCCGTTCACCATATTTGGTTGGTTCCTCCTTTATTTGGTTATACTAAGTAGAAGTAGAGAAATGAAATGGAGCTCGAATCCTTCTTCCTGTACCGAACCTCTTCGCAGGGTGCAATCGCTGAAGTTCCGTTCTGAAGAGCAATCGGACCTGAATGATATCTTGCTCCGTGTCTCTGCATTTGGCCTCTTCGTATACGCCGTATTCAGCGTTATCGCTGGTGGGATGGGTGCATTTACTCATGAGCCCAACTTGTTGGTCATGATTACGGGATGCTTGAGTGTACTTCAGGTGGGCATACATTTGTTAATGTGAATTAAAAAATTCTGGCATTTTTGTATCATTTTCTATTTATTATCTTCTTTGTTTGAAGTTTTTATTAATTTACAGAATAAAATAATAATACAACTTTATTATTAGATGTCTTTTGATGTAATTTCAGGTGGTTCTTCAGTTACTGTTCATAGCCGATGTATCTCGTCGCCGTGTTCACCTCCCGGAACAGGAACGTAGCAAGCCAGCTCGCCAGGCTGTAACTTTCTTGCTTATTTGCAACGTAACCATGTGGTTGATTTACACTGTCGAAGCTCAAAAAGTTCTGGCTAACCCGGTAAGCAATTCAACTATGTACATAATATGTAGACTTTGTACGTTTAAAAAGAGTTCATCATGTTTAATGACCTAAGCTGTGAGTATTTTTTATTGATATGGTAAATAATAATGTTTTCTCTGTAGGTTCAACTGGACTTTTACGGATTCGTCGCTTGGTCTCTTGTGCAGCGCTTCACTCTTCCACTTTGCATCTTCCATCGCTTCCATTCAGCTGTAACTTTGGCTGAAATATGGAAGACCAGCTACAAAGCACGTTTGGAGTGATAACGTGAATAAATATAACATTGGAGTTCTACATCCAATCGTCAACATCCATTTTCATCCTTGATGTAACTGGGCAAAGTAAAGATTTCGTCCTAGTCAGGCATCTTTATAGGTAGAGCGAATAAAGTTGTTGTCAGATTTGAAATCATCTCGCTACTTCAATATTATCGTAGTTATAGGTGTGATGTAGGGCGATATAAGATATTATTTGACTTAGTAGATGACTACGTATTAGCTCTCGCAGCGTACGTTATAGGTACACGTATGAGCATTGTTTTTTTATATACCATGAGACAAGTTATTTCCGTTATTACTGTGTATTATTTCTTCATACTTTGCATAATTTTTCTTTCACATTCCACAATCTTTTAAACATTTTAATTGTTCACGCAATACGATTTAGGTTTCTTCGAAGACTGAGTTTGGAGACTTTGAACAAAAAACAAACTTTACATTTTGAATTGATATGCGTAAAATTGCTCATATTTCTATAAGTATTTTGAACTTTTTCTCGGTGCAATCAAAATTATTAAGAACAACACGAAACAAGAATCCAGTTGTGACGCGTTCCCTCCTGTGTTAGAAATAATTTGTGTGCCATGGTTTAATGTTAAGACTTTATTACAACTTGACAATATTTTACATTTTATTGCTTTTATCTCTTAAGTTCTTTGAAGTACTAGATTACTGCAGTCTCAGTTTTGTAACACATAGATATATCTACGTCTATATTGTAGAAGATATAATAATATAAAATTATGAGATATCTAAAACGATTCATGTATCTATTTGAAAATGTAGAATATTTTTAATATTAGAGATAATACTAATTGCTACATTAAAGTTTCAGAAAATTTATTAGCCAACTTAATATTTAGGGTAAGCGAGTAGAATTATATTATGGAATATTTAATAAACGGTTTTAATCGTGAGAGGGTTACATTTACATATTTTAATTGTACTTAAATGTAAAGGAAATGAATAAAACCGAGCGTTATGAGCTGCAGAAACTGCTTGATAAGAATTGATTGGGTAAAATTTGATTTTAGGATATTATCGCAAGGGGCCATAAAAAAGAAGACACCACATCGCACATTTATTATCTATCGTACCTAGCATATTACCAATTAGCTCTTCTTACACTATTTCTTCTAATACATTTATACAAAAAAGTACGGGACTTTATTAAACTCGTAGATTTAACCGTAGTGCAATCTACTCAAATAGCTTCATGAACCCCGTGTAGCTCAGTTTTATCACTGCCAAATTTGTAGGGAGTTTAAATCTTTTTAATCATATCTTTTCTGATAATCTGTTCGGTACATAACTTTTTTGTCTATCTGTATTTTTATATAAAACACCAATTTATTAATTGTGGTGAGATTATTGCAACTATTCGCAGAATTGTAAAAGAACGTAGGAATGAAAAAAATAAAAATGTCTTAAAGAGGATGTAGACACTGAACTCAATATTTAGGCTGTTACTGCAATGATGTTGATCTGCTGTTACATAACAAGGTGATTGATAACATTGATAAAGAAGGCTTACTTAGGCTGTAGGTATCATAGACTTGTCGCAATTGTGTAAAATAAATTGTTATTTGATATAATTACGGCAATTTCATGAAGGTACGGTTGCGTTGCACTAAAATCTCCACTGCAAATATTTTCATAATATCTTTTTTATGTGCAATCTATTTTTATAGGCTGACTAATTTTACACACTAGGTACCTTCGTACGGTGTTTAACGGAAGAAAAGCGTTACGCGCAATATCATTTCTACATTATGGATTTTGTATAAAATAGTTGGTATGTAATTATTTATAACGTATTTATTAATTTTGTATTTATCATTAAGATTTAATTGTAATTTGCTCTAGAATCTCGGTGTATTGTGTGCTCAGAACGCGAATTTTTCGAGTGAGTGTAGTCGAAGTTTTTGAATGGTTTAACTTTTATTGTACCTAATATTTAATTAAATAGTAACCTATATCAAAATTAAAATCGTGTAAAACTGTATCACAGTGATTTAAAAAAAAGTTAGTCGGGATCTACACCATGTCCCAATGCAATCTGGAAGATAAAGAATAAAAGTAAGCATTACAATAGGAGTGAACGTTGGATTTGAATAAAAAAAATATACCTATAATACGAAGCAGGTAGGAATATGCGAGAGATATGGTATAATAGGTATAAGAAGTTCGTTAATGTGTCATCATTGTTGGGTGGTTACCTCCAATGCTTTTATGATTACTTAATTGTAAGTCTTCTTGGGACATGCGTACCCCTAGTTTTAAGGATTCGATGTTTAATTGAATGTCTGTCGTAAAGTATTTAGAACAGATTGCGCGTTAGGCTTGTTTTATCACTGCCGATACTTTTAACAACACTTATAATAAAATTAAAATAGTGAGTCCTTTGATAAACCTATACTATTTCTAACTCGTTCAATTTTGTAGGTGATATTTACTGTGTACCTAAATGTTTGGAACAAAATGTACCGATGTTCGTATCTTTAGGTTTAACTTTGTGGATACTCGATCAGTGTTGAATAGATACCAAAAATTAAAATTTGGAAACTCTACTTTAAATTATATAATAATATAAATATAAATGTCTATTTGAATAAATCAGATAATTCATAAATGTATATCGTTAGTTTTATTTTTTCATTCGCGGATTTACCTCCTTTTTTTAACTATCTACCTATTCCTTGCTCGGAATTAAAAAATAAAGTAAAAGTACAAGTTTTTACCACTGGCGACTTCACGGGTAAATTATTATAGGCTATGGGGCAGCTTCAGATAGGTATAACGGGTAAAAATTAGGTACTCACCAATCACCAATCACCAAGACCATGGAAACGATTCATATTTGCATATTTTGCCGCAATGAGTCGATACACAGATTGGATAAAAGTTACTACTGGCAATGG
>DWAV01002374.1:0-11301 GCA_018231305.1 Noctuana lactifera | reverse complement strand
TGCGGATGGCCCCCTATCTCGAAGTTACTTCCCGACGCGCCACACGGTTAACCGTCACCCCCTGTAACTTATAACCATGCATATGCATTAGGAGGAATGCGCAGTGTTGCCGATGGCCCTATGTTTTACTTCCTGCAATTCAGACACGAATCCGCAATTGGATTGACTGCCGCCGCATTGAAACTCTAGCGACATGACGTGTACACAAACCTAATCTATTCCTATGCAACAGAAGGTTTCGAGAAACAAACTTAAAATGACCAGTGAGATGAATAAAACATCGGTTTTTATAATATTCGATGTTCCACACCAGTTAAAGAAACCACATACGTAGGTCTAAAGTTAATAGTACCTATGTAGGTACGTATTGTTAACCTGAGGCATACCTATAGGGGCTATAGGTAATATTTATTTGCAATTTTGTAACTTAATATTAAAAGACATTTAGAGAGTAGGTCTGACTTATAAAATCTTTGTTAATATGTTTATAATATGAGATATATTTTCCAATTTCGTCATGATCATCAAGAAAAATTGTCTATCATTAGAATCGAATTGCCTCCTCGATTTTGCGAGTGTTGTATCACTACCCACTCGTAATAACACATCACTGGCAGCAGCATCGTTATTATCGTTCCCACAAATAAAATTTGATTGTATGATTGCTGCGAGCGTCATGTTTCAGAAGTTAGTGGCTCTGTAGCGCTGCTTTCTATTGTAACTACATGGCAATATACTAAAGTTTATTATTATTGTTCTCTAAGCTTCCTCTTCGTAATTGATTTACGGAAACATCGATATCTCTATTGGTTCTGAAACCACCATATCTTTCATCATTCACCAGCGATATTTCAAAAAAAAATACAGTGCAGCCTTTTACTCGTTCAACTTCAATTTATTCCTTTTTAGCATTATATTTTAACTTATATATGACGTATTACTATTAAATACGTGTTTTGATTCAATCCTCCGCCGGTATTTCTCTTAATTTGTCGGTATGTAAATATTACGAATTACTTGTTATAACTGCTTCTTGAAGAGCATCTGCAATTAGAGTGACAATCTCTTCTAGCATTTTTCATTCTCTGTCAACTACTTCTGTTACGAATTAATTATGCTTTAGTTCATCCTCTAACCTATCTCAACAGGATATCGTAGTGATGATAACAAAGTGTGATCATAGCTCATCTGGAGCTGGCGCCGCGCCAGACTGTCTCCTCTATATATAGCTGCGGCATTCCGTCTGGCGTTTGCATTCGATGCTTATGGCGTTCACTAATGGTGTTTGCGTGATCCACTTGTTTAGGTCTTTGGTCTGTGCGATTCGGTTAGTCGTGTACGTTGAGCAAACACCACTAACTGAAACATGAACTTACTTGAAGCTTCAAACTGCACTACAACTGCGCAAGTTTTACCAACATGATATACGTGATTGCTACATAAATGTATGTTAGAAAGAACTGACAACTAAAACAACACAAATTGTACATTAATCATAGTCATAGAAATAAATAACATAGTAGTTCAATATGACGGCATCTCATGCATCAGGTTAGATCAGGCTGTAGGCATTGCAACGGAGTTCAGTAAAAATAGTTGACGTCAGTAAGTGGAGAGACGCCGGCTATCTTTGCCATATGTGGGGTAAGAGCGTTATTAGGAGCGACGGGCGGTCGGCGCGCGCCCGCAATCGATCGCCAGCAAAGCTCATTAGACTTGCAGTTTGTTTGAACTGGATGCAGCATGTCATTATGCTAGATATTTGTGCCACAATAACTAAGCAGAAGTAGAGTAAGTCACTTTTTGTGTTGAAGGCATGTTAATAGAAGTAGTCGCTCCTTAATTGGATTCACATTCTGATGTTAATTGACGGAATATCATTAATTGTTTGACATAAATACTGTTCTTATGCGTCATTATATAATATTAGTATCCATATAATGTATGCTGATTTGATGGGCTGCAATGATTAGTAAAGTTTAAAATGATGAGAAAATAGGAAGATGCTGATGCCAAGATGACTTGACAATTTTGTCTTTGAAAGCGTCGTGTCAGTGTCAGGTGACCGTGTTGGAATGTTGCGAACTCAGTTGGCTACGGCCGGTTCAAAACACGCGGCGTTTATTTTCTCACGACGATTTATATGATCACAAAACAAACCTTCAGTTTATTGATGAACGACGCCGGATACACGATTTCAGTAACATCCGGACGTAAAGCATACAGTTTGATTTTGTTAAAACTTACACCTAACAGTTTAGAGAATGTACGAAATTTGAAAGCAGTTTTGTTTTTGTCAATTTACGATTTCAGATAGGTATTCGTTATTTGTTCATTGACTAGGTTTTACGTAAGAGTACATTTTAGGTCAGTTCAGTAGGTTTGAGACCTATTCCTACCTTAGGCCTTAAGTGATAAGGCCCTATTAAAGAATTAATTTTTCGACAATTTGTGTTTTTATTATTATTAGATTTATTAGATTAGACACGAAAAAATACTTACAACCCTACATTTTCACTCCTGTACCACCATTAATTTGTTAAGAATCTAAATAAAATAGCTCTTATGACTACCGCATGTCGTCCATATGGCCTCCTAATCCTTCTGTTATTCTTTGCACTAAATTATTACTTACAGCACCCGCTTGAAAGAAGAGGGGAACGTAGAGTCAATTCTCGTTGACACTCACCCTTGTACGAGTATGTCGAGTAGGTATCATTTGGATCATATTATATTATGTATTGTAAGGGCTTCGGCTTACGGCCTATGTTTACAAGAAATGTTTGCATAAAACATAATAAAACCTGGTTTATGTCACGTAAATGGGCCGCAATTAATGTGATCGCCTTGTAGTAGGTAATCAGTAATGTCTATACCGGCATGTGTGGCAGTACGTGCATAGCAAGCGTGTGATTGTGAGAGTTGGACGAAGGGCGCGCACGAGCGCGTAATGCGCACCGGACGTGCGCGTGCGCTGCCAGATGTGCGGCCTTATCTATTGCGTACGTCTGTACAGGTTGCAGGGCACAGGTTGTCGTATGAAGAAATTAGGTGTTAGCAGATATAGATGCCAGGATTTACTTACCAGAATTTCTACGGAAGTAAACTTGATCACAGGTTTATCTCGCACGCAACTAACGCAACTGACAGAATCTTGTGCTGAAAGCTTGTGATATAGCTGAAGCAGTAGTATTTATAGTTGTCCAGCTCGTTTATAAAATAAAACGGTCCTCTGCAACACTGTACACAATATACACGTCTACCATTAGCAGTGCAAAGCAATTCACCAAGCTTTTTAATGGCACGGTAAAAGCATTAACCGCACGGTGCCGGCGTGTCGTCTCACACGTTCCTATTCGCGCTGATGGCCTGTCCAGATGACACGTAATTGGGTGCGTTGTGGCCTTTGTGCGTATCTGATTAGCCACCAACACCACACACCTGCATTGTGTTCTAGACTTTGTGAAAGGTGCGAAAGGACGACATACTGTTTGAAGTGTTTCGCAGGAAAGCAGCGTGATAATGCCAACTCGTACTTTGAGTTGCGCTTCATGCATTCCAAATTTCATTTGCAACTCATTTACGGTCTGCACTATTTTGTTTAATGACTTGTTGATGGATGCACAAAAAAAAATCACAATATGTTGTTTGAAAATACTGCACGTATTCAATGCAATCAATATAAAATGTCACGACAACGTGTATTACCCGGAGAATACCTCTTCTCTTCTCCGCTAACGTTACCCACGAGTCCACGACTAAAATAGTTTGAGGTTTGTACGGTTTATAAAGCTTCTGGGAATTTCCCAGAAGTATTGATTTTCAGCGACCTATTTTTGATGGATGAACTCAGTAACATTTCATTACTTAGGCTTAATGGTCTCGGCTATCATCGATGATGTAGTAAAATTTTTAGTACACCTTCTTATGGTAGAGTATATTAGTAATTCCGCAATACGATTTGCAAATACATACATTAGATATTCTTTTAATTGTAATAATTAAAAGCTAAACATTAAGTGCTAGACATCTTTCATACCATAGTCGGTCCTAAGCAGAAATATTATTGTTTTCAGTGCAAAGTTAACGAAGAAATGTTGTTTTCAGGCAAGGTGGTGTGCGGCGCGTGCGGCGGCAAGTGCAGCGGCGAGGTGCTGCGCGTGTCCGACAAGTACTTCCACACGGCGTGCTTCACATGCCGGGCCTGCGCCGCGTCCCTCGCGCGCGGCGGCTTCTTCTGCAAGGACGGACACTACTACTGCCCACAGGCGAGTCTTGGCACCATACTCACCATTTGTTTCCTCCAGTAAATGAAACATTAACGACTGGTATTATGTACCGCCAATAGATATCACACTTTAATAGTAGTTCCGACACATCCGGCATCGACACTGTTAATAGCAGTCCGGTAATGATTACTAGGTTGCTCCTACCACATCTCTGATATTTGCTAGGCTTTCAAGCTTTTAGATACATCCAATTCCAGACACATTATACAAATTCTCCCTCGGTTGTGAACAAATGCGAGGGCATTTGTGAGGACTCTTGCCCAACTAAAAAGCTCCATGATCTCTGACAGCCTGCAGTATGGTTTACGTTATAAACTTCATTGAACACAATAACCCAATATACGAAGTATGAGTGAGTATGAGTAGTATGAATCTATAATATCGAGAACGATGCAAGTCACCGATCATTCACTTTATAAGTAGTGTATAGGTACCTACTCGTAAGCCCGTTAAGTTTCACCAGGTTTATGTCCGGCTGGTGCTCGGCTCGGTATTCGACGTGCCGTGTACAAGATATTGCAGTTATTATGAGTTGTAAACTGTGCTACCTCACGGTTATAAGATTTATAAGCTTAGCGCGTTAGACATGCATCACACTACATATTCTCGTGTTTTTTTACAATATGTACATATTGAGAAAGTTGTTTAAATTGCCTTTGTTTACTATTCATAACCATTTTTGTTATTTTTATGCACAGTTTTATGAGTATAGATTTTTTTGTATGAAAACCAAAGGAACACGCGAATCTACTAATTTTTAATTAAACTTTGTTAAAAAAATTACAATGAATACGCTATTTTACGCATTATTATATTTGAACTAGTATAAACGCCCTTATGAGCCCAGAAGTACCGAAATAAATGTTTTGATAGTTACATGTATCGTACTCTTATATCTGCCCAATAAAATATTTCTTGCGCAAAATGTCACCGCACGACTCACGTTCTAAAAACGAGAAGCTTGCCAAATAAAATAACCTATTCACATCGCAATGAAATATTCACGTTTTGAATACGACGTTCATATTTTATCTTCTCTTACTCTTCTTCAAATACGTATTTAGCCTGTCGCAATCCTTTTCTGAACGTGTTCGGTTACTTTACGTTTGTATTATCGTGTATTTCCTAATATCTACACACATTTGTATGTCTGGGTGGGAAGTATCACGTTTCAGAAAAAAGTTTTAGTTGCTTAATATACTTAACTTGATTCCAATATCTTAATCCTCAGATCTCAGAATCGGTCAGAACGATACCGTTTCAGTTTAAACGAGCTTTAAGTATGTACCAATACTTACTACCACCTACACGTGTCTCACAAGACAATATAGAGTATGAATTAACTGTATTCTGTAATATTTTGTGCAGGACTATCAGCGCGCGTTTGGCACGCGGTGCGCGGCCTGCAATCAGTACGTTGAGGGCGAGGTGGTGTCCGCACTCGGCAACACCTACCACCAGAAGTGCTTCACATGCGCCAGGTGCAAGTGAGTATCAACTACCACTACGACTACGAGAATAAAGGAACGTATTAGAGGTGCAACCAATCAAGTCTAAGGTTATTTTGAGGGGTCAATGCTGAGAAGGAAATACATTACAGGAAGATCATTCCATATCTTAAGGTACGTGGTAAGATGAATGATGGATCGCCACCTTCTTATCCACATCTTCATCTAAATAATCAGGAGTGTCAACTACCAAAGGATTTGCTGACGATTTTAGATAGGATTCATCTCCTATTTGAGGTTGAAGATGGATGTCCAAGGATTTTAGTTAACATGTGGTGGCGTTTCGCTTCCAGGCGCGCGTTCCCGTCAGGCGAGAATGTGACTTACACGGGCGCGGAGGTGGTGTGCGCGGCGTGCACGACGGCGCCGCTCGCGGCGCAGCGCCACACCGCCCGCGCCGCGCGCTCGCCCGCCGCCTCGCCCTCCTCGCCCGCCTCTCCCGCCTCCCCCGCCTCGCCCGCCTCGCCCGTCTCGCCCACCTCCGACCACAGGGACCAGGTGGACAGGCGGCAACCTGACCCTAATGGTAACTACAAATATATAATCAACACCGCACAATCATGTAGTGGGTACAATGGACACACACAAAGACTCAGCCACAAACACTCAGAAAAACTTATCATCTGTCCAGATGGGACTCGAACCCAGAATCACTGAACGGCGGTCCTGCATGGTAACCACTATACAACATGACTCGACGACGGTCGGTCCTTCTAAAGACACATCCACCACCAACACAAAGCTACTTATATCAATAATTTCTTTAGACGCAATCTCGACTTCTACTACACCTACATGAGTTACGAGCTTGTATGCATAATCTCCTCGTATCCTATGGATAATGGATATTATCCCCGACCCAGATATATTGTTCCCTCTCATTCAGACGTCCTGTCTCATTCAAAACCCACACGTGTTTTAATAACGCAATGTACCGGCACCGTCTAGCCGTAACATTACAACATCGTTCCACAATCCCGATTATGTATTTGTACAATTTGTGTGTTGACGTCACCTGGGCACATTCAATTTTGTTCAGCCGTGCAGATTTGACTGCGAATTAGTATTAGTATGCGGTGGTCTACATCATCCATACACACAATAACCTGAAAGTGGCTAGCGGAGTGGATCTAAGACCGTGCTTGAAAGGAGATATTTATCCATGGAATAGCAATTCCTGCAAAAATGGTGACGGTGTTGTTAATATACAGCTGACGGTAGTCTATTGTTGGACATTTGGCTCTTTTAAGGCGCATCTTTAAGCCCTATCCTTCTGGTTCTATATCCAGTTGTAGTGATAAGTATTAGAAACTAATAATACTATTCCTTAAAACCTTGGCATGACCTGATCCTCTCATAACGGGCTTAAAATCTGTTGTCGTTCAGTAGAAAAATTTGGGTAGTGTGGCTAACTATAATACCAAAATTTTGTAAGAAAATAAGCTAGCTGCCTACCTAGCGCCGCGTATCCGGTGGAAACACCGCTCCGGCAACAGACAACAAACAGACGCTGGCAGGCTCGCGACTGTTGTGTAAACATCGTGATTGCCCGATGATGAATGGATGTTTGTAATGTAATGGTATTCGCGTTCTCAATTCGATGTTTTGTTAGCGATGTAGCTCGATTTATGGAGGTCATGCTTGTGATATGACTGATTTCATGGTTTTGAAGTAGGCAGAGTTTGAGATGGTGTGTGTGTGTGTTGCAGAGTGCGCGGGGTGCGGCGCGGCGCTGCTGGAGGGGCAGGCGCTGGTGGCGCTGGAGCGGCAGTGGCACACGTGGTGCTTCGCGTGCGGCGAGTGCGGCGCCGTGCTGCAGGGCGAGTACATGGGCCGCGGCGGCGTGCCGTACTGCGAGCGCGACTACCAGCGCCTGTACGGCGTGCGCTGCGCCTACTGCCAGCGGTACATCTCCGGGAAGGTCTTGCAGGTACACCTCACGCCGTACGCCGGTCCTTCGTGCCGGATACACTGTTTTATTTTGCCGAAACCTGTTTGTGTTGTATTCATGAAATTTTAAAGTTAATATGAAATGTGCGTAAGCACACTTGACTTATACACAGTAAGTATCATAATTAGAGCCACGGTCAAACAAACAATTATTCGATAGCGAATCTAGTAAACAATCATAGTCAGTGCAGTAATAGGATGCATAATTTATTATGCATGTTGTTGATATTGTGCATATCGGTAGCGAGGCGACTATTAGGAAAGCGCAGCTACGACCTATAAATGGAACCACAACTGAACAGCATTAAGTGAATGACGCACGCTGTTTAGGCATTTAGGGCTCCAACAACCACTTTATAATGTTATGTAAACGTGTTTCTCCAATTGTTATTTTGTACATCATTTTCACATGTACTTGTACATCGGTTTCATTATAGAACGAGCGTTTAATCTGTTACAAAGAGCATCGTTTTCAAACAGCTTAAAGCGGTGCGAGCGCTCGCCGCACCATTGTGTGCAGCGATCTGCGGCCATTTGATTGTAAAGAGTGCCTTATCATTTGTGGCCGTGTAATGACTGAGTTGTGACACGGCCTCAAGTGCAGGCCCATTGATAAATAAACATGACGAGTTACTAAATGGGCGCTGGCTATAAATTATAGTTTAATACATGATATATTCGATGTTTTATGAAAAAAGGTATCTATATATCGGAAAATTATATCGTCGATAAATTCTTTCCGTTTAGATATGATTGATAAGTGCGATGACGTCAGTGAGACTCTTCCACGGTCTGCGGACTAATGAGTAAAGCTCTCGCATTGAATGTTTCAAGGCCTTCTAAGGCTTCATAAGTTTAGGTGGGGAGGTGCGGGGGGAATGGGGTAGTGTCTTTGATCCACAGTTCAAAATACATACAGTTAAGCATAATTGTACCTCTCCAAATACTTACTTAGTCCTCTTTTGATCCCAACATTAACAGGTTATTATTCAGCTCGTAATATAGTGTGACTCAGCCATACCGTTGTGTCGGACACGTTAGACACGTTATTCATAATGTAGCGGCACTCCCGCGGGCACGTCGCCGCCCCGTGCGACTGGTGCACGCGCGCGAGGTGGCGACGTGCATACTTAAATGTACGCTGCAGTTATGATTTACAGCCTTCTCTTTGGTACCATTGTAAGCACGTAATGGTGTTGTAGCCCTGTGTTTTGTTCCTTTTCGTTCTAAGGAAACCTTGTAAGGTATATTTATTTCGATTGTTCTGTTTTATTAGTAGTTATGTCTAAAGTCACTGTAAAGTATTACAAGATTTTGGTTTCAACGCTCACTTTTTTCTTTTTGTTTTCTTCAATAAACAACTATTCCATATCTACTAGTATTTCAATTTCTTTATATGTTCTTTAGTACGTGTTGTGAGTCAGAAGTAACAGGTAGGGCGTATTTGAGCCTGTTTCGGTGTAATGTGTTGTGTTGTGCTGCAGGCCGGCGAGAACCACCACTTCCACCCGACGTGCGCGCGCTGCAGCAAGTGCGGCGACCCCTTCGGCGACGGCGAGGAGATGTTCCTGCAGGGCGCCGCCATCTGGCACCCGCGCTGCGGGCCCGCGCCGCACGACCCGCGCGACCCGCTCGCCATCGACCGCGCCTCCTCCGAGCTGCAGGTGCACACACGCACACACACAGCACACACACTCGCTGACACTACACAGACTTATATAGAATATGAAGAAATAGAACAAACAAACACAAAAGTTGCTAAATATTCTTTCAGTGATGACGACAAACTCTTAGTTGCAATAACACCTGCACTATTTATTTCGTAACACTCCTACTTATTTCGTATAATTAATAAATTGCAATTAGTATCTATATACATAATAATTAACTTTCACAGAGAAAAAAAAATTCTTTTCAAAATTTAATAATGTAATTTCTCGTGCAGTACATTAAATACAGCATTTTGATTAAAATTCCATTAGTTTCACGTTATTAAGACGTTAGTATCCTTGTGTGCACCCTCACGCCTCACGTACTGCATTGTAGCGCATGTCTATGTGTAGTGTAGTAGTATGTATGTGTAATATTTTTCATTTGCCATATTTTTTTACTTTTGTTAATTTTCAGTTTTACTCTTTCCAGTCTCTTTCCCATAAGTTGCTGCGTGCCTTTTACGAAAATTCAATGTTAAAGTTGTGATCATAGATTGTAAAATAGTGGAATAAAACAAGTACTAGTAAAAGGCAAGCAGTGACATCCGCATTTGGTAGTAAATGAATGTGTCGGTCGTCTCGCTCGCACGCGGCGGCGGTGGGCGCGTGCGAGCGAGACGGCCGCCAGCGACCGGTGCGAAGTGCGTGTGCGTGTGTCGACAGTTCTCGCTGCGCTCTCGCACGCCCAGCGTCAACGGCTCCTACTGCAGCCCCTACAGTAGCTTGACCAGGAAGGTCCGTCCCCTTTTTGTTTTCCCCTTTTTTTATTATAGTTTTTATTTCGGCTGTGGACGGAATAATAACATTTTTACTTTGTACCGATCCTTTGTATTTTTATTTTATATAAGATTGTCTGATTTCAGCCATAATCTCTTCAATTTCCTATTTAAGCTGAGCCAGCAAATCTTTTTGAAATCGTAGTCATCGATAGCAAAGCAGTATCAATCCTTTTGGTATTATAAAGTAACAATATTGTTGTTTCGTTCACAGCAGCCTTTTCTATAATTTATTTTAAGTGTTCTGTGCCTTGGAACGATTTATACTTACATATTTCAAATTCTCACTAAGATTTCTACACAGCGTTCATCTTTGTATAAATGGTGTTAAACATCGTTCAGTTCAAGGGTGCAGTTCCTAACATATTTGTTGACACATTTACAAGCTCATTTTCGTATTATTTGCTAGTCACATCGATTGTCGACCTAAATGTGTATCGCATAAATGTCGTATTGTTTATATCCGTGTCTATTGCACTGTTAAGCATGTGAATGTGTTGATTCATAGTACTTTAATGTATGTATAATGTATATCACTGATTTATGTTTTGAACCTGCACATAGTTTTACTTAAATAGGGAAAAACAACATTTTTTGAAGTCGGTTAAAAATGTAATATATTTGATGAGTTTAAATTGAAAGTATTTATTGAAGTAAGTAGAATGGTTTTGGTAGGTGAATATCGTATTTCAGGATCATATATCGCTGATTCATAAATACAAGTAAATATCAATGAACTCTGAAACGCAATAATTTATATTTTGCTGACCAATCGAACTTCAGTAGGCACCGCCTATGTGAAGTACATTCTTCTGTTAGTTTAATAGCTGGCTCTGATTAGAGTTTATAGGTGTATTGACTCTTAAATCAAGAATTTCAGTTATAATAATCATGTTGGTATGTATTACTTTGATTGATAGATTTAGTGGTGTTTTCATTTGATATAGCGTGTAAGTACAGTGAGTGTATTGGACGGCGTCAGAGTAACAGTGTGCTTGTGTATGTGGCGTGCGCAGTACGGGTACCGCGCGGTGTCGCCCGGCCTCACGCTGCGCGAGTACCGCGA
>DWAV01002373.1:0-11301 GCA_018231305.1 Noctuana lactifera | reverse complement strand
GCCACGCGGTTTCAACCGCTTTAAGAATAGTAACGTAATGCTTGATAGCCTATAACCTTTCTCATGAATGTGGCTATTATATACAAAAATAATTTTTCACATCAGTCCAGTAGTTCCTGAGTTTAGCGCGTTCAAGCAAACAAACAAACAAACTCTTCAGCTTTATAATATTAGTATAGATTAATATTATTCCTTACGAGGTACTAGAATGTACTTTGACATTCAAAGTGCCTAGCTGGCTAATATCGTCATACCACTAGCCTCTCACTTGAGACAACTATTTATCACGAGGCTAATCTCCAGATGCCAGGCGCTCTGAGAGCAGGGGATGGCTCTTTGTGTCACTTGATGTCAGAGAATTCTAGAGAAAAATGTTTGTGAGTCTACAGCACGGGAATATACCTAGTTATAAGTTGTTTAAATGAAAATAAATAATTCTAACAATCAATTTATAGTAAGATTTACTCGTATAGTTCACGTTTTATGACTACGTAAGAGTCAATTTATCAAAAGGGGGAAAATCAATTGAATAAAAAGGCGAATAACCTTTTATGAGGTGTAGGTACTTAATGTAAAATAAAACATTACCTCAAGATAATTTTAAACATAAGTACTTAAAAACTTCAGCAAAAAGTTTTTAACATTTCGCTTTATTCCAGAATAAATTTAAACATGCTTAAAACTATATTATGCTTTGAAAATGTCAATGGTTTAAATAAGGGTGCTAAACAGACTTTCTAATAACCCGATAAATTTACGAAGTAGTTCGTAATTACAAACACTTAGCCCTTAGCCCTTAATTAACACTAATCTAAGTAATGTTAGGTGGGTAAATATATCACCTGTAGGACACTGCCTGCCCATAGAGCACTTTCCTTCACAAATGGTGCGTTGATTGAGCATTGTCTGATACGAGTCGAGCATCACTCGGCATTCTGCTATGTCGTTGTCCGCTAGAGCTAGTGATGGGTACCGTTCCTTTAGTCGTCTCCTCTCCTTTAGTGACAAAAAATACGACTTCAACGTTTTGAATATTGAATTGTTGCAAAAATGTATTTGTCAAATCTAGGTCGTTAGAGCCTTTGTCAGACCGCCTCAGGCCCTGAGGTCTTACAAGACTGCTCAACTCAGTGTATTGAACAATAGACAAAGAATACTATTGTTAAAGTTGAATAAAGCAATGTAGGCGTCGAGTTTCTTAGTAACAGACTTCTGGTACGAATTAAAAGAATTCCTAGTGCATAGTATACTGGTACTGCCTATTTTAAAGAAATTATCAATACAAAACTACTTAATAGGTACATCAGGAATATACATATTTTATCGTAGTGCAGGTAGAGCAATGATAAGTTATGCTACAGAAAAGCACAAATGTTAACTAAATATACTCGTATATTGTGAATGACATAAATCAACATAGATATTACCTACAGACACAACAATCGAGATTGAATTAAATACATAGTTTATAGCGTTTATGCGTAGCTTATAATACCAACGTACCGGAGAAATTCTTTCCTCTTATCTATATCTTTCTACATTTACCGAAATAAACAAAAAATTTAAGTGAAAAATATCCGTCCTGCCTATTAATAGGCATGAGGTAAAATTAGTACATACATAAATACATAATAATTATTAGATATATACTTTAATTTATTATCATTACTGTCGGGGGATTTTACTTTTTAATATAATTAAATTTCATGCTTTTATAATACATAGTAAACATGCCATCATCGACACGCACATCAGTTAACATACTTACTCGTACATCTAGGAACGCGAAAAATTCACTACCTGAACATGATCATCATGTATTAATGATAATGATCTAATAATACTATACACATTCGTAACGTTTCGTGATAAATAATAAAAACCATTTCTTCGTTCTCACCTCAACAAGTTTATAAGTCTCGAAGTCTTGCAATTGCCTCTGGAAGCCGAGATTGGGGTTGGCGACGGCGCGGCCGGCGCGCACCACTTTCAGAGCTTCGCGCCACGTCAGCGGAGTCACAGACATAATATACGCCACAGCCACTGTTACACTTCGTGACATGCCTGCCAGACTGCGAAACATATTATAATTATATAATAATTATGTTCGGTGGTAGAACTTATAGAGATTCGGGCAGGTACCACCGCCGCCCTAATAACAGCCGTGTCTTGTATCAAGTTCTTGTGTTTCGATGTTTACTTACCGTCCTACTAATGATAGTCTGACATCATATCTACCAACAAAGAACCTAATAAATATAGGTACTGGGAATGTAATCAAACTAAATTACTATTGTGATTGCTGTCCCCTAAGGACATGAAACAATCGATTTTCCCGTTAATTTTATGAGCGCACTGCGAAAACTAGTCCATTAGTACGATGAACTGTGACACGATTAATGTGATTTTATACTGATTGCGATTGAAAAATAATGTGAAATACAGTCACGAAATGGATAAGGTTTAGCATAGTTTTTAGTTTACATTAATGAAACGATTCAGAAATCACGTAATACTTACAAAATGCTTTTATGATTATAATTCCATAAAAACGAAGGTTTTCATAATTAAGATTATCGATTATATTAACTATCAAAGTTACGAATTTTCCCTGATGCTACGATTACACGTGACGATGATCACTTTATGACTTTCCTACTACTTAGGTCCATTTGTTTTTATTACAAATTACAAAGACACAAGTCTTTGTTTCTCGTCAGCCTAGTTACCCTAAGTAGGCACCTAGCCCCTAGCCACTTTTAGTTAAAGAACAAATATGAAAAAGTATAGCTGTCACAGAAATTAGTTTATGGTTATTGATATTATTGTTTATGTTGCTTTAAATAGTACATTGTCCGTTATTATACAATTGGATTTAATATAAAAATTAAAAAACTACAAAATATACGAGTCAGTCTTCTTGATTTGGATAAGTTTAGATAACGTATTTGTGTCAATCATCAAGGTATTTCTAAGCTATGTTAACATTATATATTATCAGTGTAGGCTCATTGTTTGATTAATTAATAGGTCTAATCCGCATTAAGCAAATTAATATTCACTGGTTAGATGTTTCGCCCCAGTTCAGATTAATTAAACGAAGATCAAATTCATTTCCAGCAACAATTGCAGCGTAGGCGGTAGGTATATAAGTAATTATATACCTTCCTATCTAATGAATTACCTTAATATAATGGAGTTTTAGTTAACCTCAAGAGAAATAAGTCTTTTTTGAAGCGCCGTATTAATAGAAAAATATTTTAAGCAAAAATGAAAATTGACTTTAACCTAAAAAGTAAGAAATAATTTAGACTGTTAAGGACCCCATTTGGTGTTTCTAGTATGTTTTTGTTTATATTTTACATTTTTGCATAGGAAGTATCGCATTTCCAACACAATAGGATTAATTTAAATCGATTAGCGTTCTATCTCAATAGAACAAATAACTCATTATTTGTCTAGTTTATCGTGCACATGTTTTTGTAAATTTAAGAGTTTGATAATTATATCTAGGACCAATCCGAAGGTTTTTAATGAAAAAATAATCATTGAAATCGTTTCACATTCAGGCACCTACTATGTATTTATTTTCGGTGAACATATCATAAAGCTTGACGAATTGAGAACTTAATTTTTTTGAAGACGGTTAAAAAATAAAATGTTGTTAAAGGTTCTACTACTGTAAAGCAAGGAAGTAAAGCTGTCCATATGTACAGGAGCTGTGTTCCTCAAACTTCTTTAAATAATCTGCAACATTACACTGCAAATTATAACAAAGAGCACTCACCAATGAATAAGCACATTCCCGTCTCTAAGGCGTGCCGCGTGTATGAAGTCGTTGCATAAGCTAAAGTACTGGGTGAGGTTCTGGTCCGGCGAGTCCGAGGCCATTATGCACAGGTAGTGTTTGTCCTGAGAACAAATGTATTGTGTTGGTTATATCCTTGCTGAGATAACGAAGCATTCTGACTTGCCGTTGTTACTATAAGTATTTATGTAGAGCTGTTTGGCATTGTAAATATTTAAACATTATTAAGTAAATATTTCCACCAACCCGCATTGGAGCAGCGTGGTGGAGTATGTTCCAGGACTTCCCCGGTTGTGGGGAGAGACCCGTGCCCAGCAGTGGGACATAAAAAGGGTTGAAGGCAAGTAAATATTAATAAGGGTGACCGCCAGTGGCAAATTTCGCGCTTCTGTGGTTCGGAGGGCACGTTAAGCCGTCGGTCCCGGTTGTTATAGATAGATAACAGTCGTTAAACCTGACGCGGAGGCCCTTTGGGCAGTTTGTCAACGTCTGACACGGGTTGGCCACTAACCCATATCTCCACCAATCCGCATTGGAGCAGCGTGGTGCAGTATGCTCCAGGCCTTCCCCGGTTGTGAGAAGAAACCCGTGCCCAGCAGTGGGACATAAAAGGGGTTGAAGACAATTAAATATTTGCGTATTTATATATCATTTATTAAACACTGTATTTTTTGTTCACATCATTATGTGCGATATTTTAGACACAAAGAAGGAATGAATTCATTTTACCGTTTAATGATGATGAATGTTTTAAAGATGAAAACTCTCATAACCGCACGTTGAAAACAAAAGAGGTTGATCCCAGTAACATGAGTTCGTTGGGCTTGGATCATGAATAAGCGATGAACTTATGTCGACCTGAGTTGAGCTTAACGTTTTGAAGTAGGTATGTTATGAATAGACATTATTAATCTTCTTTATATGTGTTATGATCAACATAGGTACCTACCTCTAATATAAATCAATCAGTCGTCAGTCGGGTCAGTCGTCTATCATATACCTAATCAGTGGTCGTCTCCAGCGTTGGAGCTAAAATGTTTATCACTAGACTGAATAATTTTATTGTGCACAACACAACATATAGAGACTATGTATGTTTTGTGTTATAGCTTTAAACAAATCCGTTCGTAGCTGACGGCACTACCTCCGTGAACCTTCATTGGTGCAGTACATTTCGAGAAATCGTAATAAGTCAGTAAGTTTCCTTTCGCTTTTATATTTATATTGTATCATCATATTCAAATGTGAATATAGAATTTGCTCATTGAAGTTTTGAGGTTTGAGCTGTGTCCTTCGTTATGTCAACTTATGAATATTCATGGAGCCCGTTTCGAGTTTGTGAATACCTCGTTGCGCCAAGGGAGCTCGCACGAGTCAGCGTCATTTAAAATTTAAGGACTTGAATTAAGCAGAGATTTAAATTCAAGATTATAGCCTTATTAATACCTATTTCATGCTGAGATTAACATTATCACAATATTGGTGGATGTCAATCAAGTGCCCTTTGTGGTAATTTTATTTACTGCAGAGCCCTTAGTCACCTATCTACCTACCTACAATGCTTTTAATATTCGCAAAATTAATATATTAGGTGTAGTAGATATATTTAGACAGACAGTCTGTCTTCGTAACTGCTCAATTACAATAAAACCATAAATTCTACGTTAACATTCAAAGAATAAAATTAATAATAATTATAAAAAGTAGGTTACTATTATTTTTTTTACTTAAATGGTTCGCAAGTGTCTGTATATATTTAATGGTCTGAAATTACTTCTATAACACACTGAGTTAAGCCGTTTGTAGTATTATTTTTATTCTAAAAAGAAAATTTTATACTCACTGAGTGATGTCTTCGAGCAGCGTCGTGTATGGAAAGTATGTGCGTTATTTTGTACTTGTCCAACTGTACAGGGTCCTTGGAGTCCCTATAGTTTCCCACGTAGAGACCCGGGAGCACCTAAAAGAAAATGACAAAAGGTGTACCGACAACAATTTTTTTTTCTACGTTCGTTCCCATGGTCAACATATTAAAACATGTGCTTTGTAAAGTCAAATTTGATTTGTTATTCTAGAAGTTATTTATTAAAGTAAACTCAAATTATGCAACAAACCACAGGTACCAGATACACAACAGTACCTACCTACAGAGCTACAGAACTCATAATGATTAAAAATCACTACTCGAAAATGTCAGAAGATATAATTTGCCAACATTAATATGTACCTAATAGGTATGTAATTAATAGGTATCAAAATCTTTAGCCGTTTGTAAAGTAAAAGTACTTCAAATGTAAAGGTGTTTTACCACTCTATAAATAATTATATATATTATGTGATTGTTTTTTATCTACATTTAAAATGCTTCGTCTTTGAAATTATTTTATAAATTTGAAATGAATTAACATTTACACATTTAAAACTTTTACGTATGCAATGAATAAAAGAATATCTCTTCAAGTTGTGCATTGTTTTCACCGCTTATTTATATTAGGAGCCGTTTAAATAAATGCAGCCTAAATCCAAACAAACGATGGATGTCAAGGGCGGTTATAACGTTGACCCACTTCATCACCGCTCGTCGTTTGTTCGGAAATCCAACAACAATCGAAGTGGAAAAGAAATGTAAAAGAATGGAAATTCAGAGCGCTTTGTCAACCGTACGTGGGAAAAATATTTCATAACTTGGAGTTTCCGTAGAGCGTTGCTACGACGAAATTTACGGTCTACGTCCGATGGATATTTGTATAAATGCTATAAGATCTACGCGCTATTCATTTTTTGGAACACGCTTTTATTAGCTTCGATCGAATGTTATTAATCATACACACCTCATGCTTAAATTTTTAAATTAATTATGTACCTACCTACCTATAAACATTATAGACGTTATTAATATGATAGAACAAAAATGTATAAATACATTTAGTCTAATTCAAGTTGCTGGCGGCTTAGATTTAGCAGACTTTGCATGACAAACTGAAATAAAGTTTCGTTTAATTTATAGTCATAATAAATCATTATCTACCCATGTTATTGCAATGTTCAAGTATAAAACATGATATCATAATATGTTGTGGGCGTTGATGTCTACTCTCATAAATTTAAAAATGAGTATTATAATATTATAATATTCAGCACAAAATAGGATTGTCAGGTCTGATATGAACCATTATGGGGTCATGCCACACTTAAGTGCCCTCTCGTCGGGGTTAAGAGAGGCCGTGCCGATGCATGGTCTCGATACCACACGCACGTACTAAATTAAAAATATTGAAGTGTTGGTAATATTTTTTGTATAGAAAAAAAATTGTAAATGAGTATGCCGGCTACCTGATGTTATGTGGTATTTGTAGCCCATAGACATAGGTAAATTTATGCAATCTCAGACAATACGGCAGTCGGTAAGGACGGTAGGTATACCGATTCGTTGCTATTCTTGAGGACTACTCAGTACGTGACCACCCGCGTGATGCAGTATGGCCACCATGCTGGTCCGTAATTCGAAGGGCTCGAAAGGGTTCGATTCCTGGGCCAGAGGCTTACATGATGAATTTAGATTTCTGTCCCCGGTCTGGGTGTTTGTGAACTTGTCTATTACTAATTTATACTAATGTGTTGATTGTAATCGCGACATGGGAAATTCTAGTCTCACACTAGCTGTAAGTGTGAAGCGTTATTTATTTCTTTTATTTTAATACTCAACGTTGATAGCAACATAACTATTGTATGTATTTACTACGTAGATGTTAAATATTACAGTGAACAAGTGCACATAATAATATGACCCCCAGTGTAGCAATGTGCAGCAGAAAATTATTTAGAGCTAGATAACAATAATACCTATCTAATTGGGATGGTTAACAAAACCAAACTATTTAAGGGAAAAATTTGACTAAAAATTGTTGCAATTTATCCTAATTGTGAAATGTACCTATTACTTTGTTCATTTTTTATATTCTTTGTTGTTTAGTTTAAAATTATAATTGAAGAAGAAATACTTAACTAAAGACATCGTTGAACCTAAATTTCATGCATGAAATGTGGTTTGTAGAAAGATGGGCTGGGCTGGGCTATGATGCAACTATCGTACTTGCCTACAGGTTAAGGTCACGAGCAAAGCTACTAGTCATGCTGAAACTATTCCTGAAAACGCGAACAGAAGCTAATATCCATGTAACATCTTACATGAAATGAGAACGGTATAATACTTTAAAAAATATAATTTTGCATTAACATGCAAATTATTATTTATCTAGGTATCAAAGGATTTTGAATAAAAACGGCAAATGTAGTAAAAAGCACGACTAGATATTATGACTAATAAGAATAAATAATCCTTTTATAATTAAAATCGGTGCTAAAAGTCTAGCATGTTATTGTGTAGCTACTCTTCTTCAAACTAAGTCATCTCACATGGTATTGTTAAGTTCCAGTCGCTAATTACGTAACTACAGAGCTATTATGCTACATAATGAAGTTTACCTACGTCAATTAGGCTCTACACTTAGTTGCTTCAAACAAAGCCGTGGTAACATAATACTAACCGACGTGTGACTGGGTCACGAGACTCACGATACACACATATTTATACTTTGCTATTAGATTTAGGTACTACCTAAGGAAGGATGTATGTGAATATATTTGTGAAAACACCAAAACGATTTTAGATTTGTAATCGGCTCCATAACATTACATTTATTAGATTGCAGGACAAAGAGAAACGAAACGTATCGAGTGGGTTAAACATTTCGTAATTTATCATTAAGATTCGTAGCTAACTAACCAACCAAGGGAACAAACAAATATATATGTTGCCGTCGTTCCTCTTCAACATAATTAACGATAAGATTAGATACCAATCTATTGTATAACTGAGTATAGCTCGTAGACAAATAATCTGATCTTCTTATATATAAAACTTTCTTTAATCAAAGATCTCTTCTTTACAAAAACAACCAAACATAGTTATGGATGTTGTTTGTGCCCAAAAACAAATGGATGTTTTCATACTTTGCCTTTGAACAAATAAGAAAGGGGATAAATGAGACACAAGTGGTCTCAACCTTAATAAGATCTTTCTGTGCTTACGTAACTGAATAAATTTAATGTTCCACTGCCATATTCTCATATGCTTATGCTGCATGTGCAGAGTACCTATCAAAATTAATATTGTAACTTGGGTATGAGTTAACTTAATAAATAAGTATTACTTAATTTATTCATTTGAAGGTAAATAGTTTTTCATGACATATCCCGATTACCTACACTTTTACATTACACACTTACTGATTTACATGATATTATATTAAATACTAGAAAGATAAAACGAAAAACACACGTAATATTTATTTTCCTTTATTTTTAACGCCTGCGTCTTCAAAAAAAATTATGTAGGTACCAATTTAGGTGTTTTACTTTAACAAGTTGAGCTCTCAAATTCTGGGATTACGAAACATCGGAGCAACGACCGTCAGCCTAATTACGTTACAACTCAGATTATAGAACTAAAGGGTTTACTAGTGGTCGTTCATAAGCCAAAGTCTATCGTTATTATTTAAAAGGTGTGTTTAAAAAATATTATAAAGCACAAGAAAATAAGACAATCATTATAATTAGGTAGGTACATACCTATACCTAATTGAAAGTTATTTGTTTATCAGATAGACTGGTGTAGGTATTAAGTAAATTAAAACGAAGAAGTCATTATTAGCAGCAGTATGGCTAAAAATACGAGTAGTTATAACAAGATTTTCACCTAAGTTTGATACTTAAAGGTCCAACTATAAATTGTTTAATTATTTTAATTTTTTCTATACGTAACATAACACTGATCTAAAAGTTCTTAAGCCCTAGCACTTTAAAGTAATAGAATAGGATAAGTACAAGGGTTATTATAATATAGGTACACATTATTTTGATTTTTAATGATCCAATTACTATACTACTCATACTTGTAGTACCTATACTTATATACTATAAATAATAGTATCATGTAGGTATGAAGGTATATAAAATATTTACGAATATATATAACAAGCATCGTTCCCTAATATTCTTAACTAAATGCATCACTCCTAACAATTTATCCATAGCGCCCGAGAACAAACGTAGCCTTGAGTCGAGGTCCTGAACATCTATTGATCTGAGGGGGAATATAAACTGCACGTTGACAGGGTTTTCATGCACATTATTTTAATTTAACATCATTAAAATAAAAGATTTAAAATTTTTATCCAAACAAAACTAGGTACAAATTTTGGCTTTTTTGTCATTATTATTGAGCAGTTCTACAATACAGGTTTAAGTGAGTGCTACAAAAGCTACGAGCTACGAGCGGGCTACGTTAACGTTACGTAACGTGCCGCTTCCAACCTCTGCAGACTTTGCAACAACTAATGGTATGATGGTATTCATTGTAAGTAAAACTTAACAATTTATCTTACCTTGTTCATTCCATTCCCCATCTCCTAAGTTGTCTCTTCCGCCTAATTAACCAACAAAAATATTATCAACAATTTAACGGCACACAACATTAACCCATGGAACTCTTAACATATTTTACATGAAAACAAAATCATTTTAGCGCGGTATCTACATATTATTATAAAGTTCCATTAAATGAATGGGTTACTGTCAAATCGTCAACATGATCGCGTCACTATGACTACATTGTTGACGCCGGGTGCTACACGCTATTCTATCGATGACAGAATCGGTATTTTGTATAAAAATGTTTATGAAATAATTAAGGGCGGCACGCGGGAGTGTGGATAACTTTTTCACTTGTTTTGCACGTGGTTTTGTGTTATCGATTGTTTGGAGCGAGTCTTGGAGTGCGGGAAAATCGTTAAGCGTGACTGTACGGTCGCAACAACACGCGTGTACCCTGAGGCCGCGGCGCGCCACTGCCGTGCCGCCTGTCGCCGTCACTTGCCGGGCGTCACTGCGTCTATAAACTAGTATAAACCATCTGAGGCATGCGAACATTGCGAACACCAACTTAAATACAATACATATACCTATCGATATTGTTGCTTCCAGTCTAACTTATTGTTTGGTATTGGCTTATATCAAATTTTCACGTAAGTTACTGATTCAGTAGATAATGCACACTAATCTAAGCTTAAAATTTTAGGGAAATAGTTAAGAAACTTCATTTCAGGCATCGTTTGTTTCATCTAATCCTATGTAAGATAATAAGTAATAACTGATTGCCGATAAGATCGACTTTTGTACGTATTTAACTACTATTTAGGTATATTGTAACTTATCTCTTTAAAATTCTTTAAGCCCGCACTTTTTCAACTGTGCTGGTTGAAAAAGAGTGGTTTAAAAAGTGGGTTAGTAGGATACGGTTGCCTTCAACCCTTTTTTATGTCCCACTGCTGGGCACGGGTCCCTCCCCACAACCGGGGGAGGCCTGGAACATACTCCACCACGCTGCTCCAATGCGGATTGGTGGAGATACGGGTTAGTGGCCAACCCGTGTC
>DWAV01002372.1:0-11302 GCA_018231305.1 Noctuana lactifera | reverse complement strand
GCCCAAAGGGCCTCCGACCAGGTTTAACGACTGTTATCTGTCGATAACAACCGGGACCGACGGCGTAACGTGCCCTCTGAAGCACGGAAGCGCGCATGAAATTTGCCACTAGCGGTCACCCATCCGAATACCGGCTGCGCCCGATATTGCTCAACAATGTGATCGCTTGCGATTCACACTACCAGTGGGGCTATGCATATTATTATTAGTTATTTTTTAATTGCCTACTAAAAGTATGGTCTTAACATTATGAATGAAATAAGTAGATAAGTAATGTTTATGTTTACTCAGCACACTGTTATATAACAGGAAGTTTTCGCATAAAAATTAAAACTTGTAAAACTAAAACTGAAATTAAGACAGATAATGAAGTAAGTAAGTACCTAAGTTGTCAGTGTATTACGTCCCAATAGATATGATATTTTGCCTCAATTATTTTTAAATAAATACCAGAACGTTTATGATTAATGACCCATCAATCACACAAGCAGGGCGTTATTTGACCTAGACTTCGCCATACCTACTAATGTTCTTCGGCAGACGACACTCGGCCTTGAACTAATTCGTTCAATTTTTTCTCAACCGGGCCCTTATCGTTTTAATAATGGGTCAATCATAACTATCGGACCTATATTGCCGAGAAGAAAGTCGGGCACAGTGATTCTCAGTCACGTGTGTCTTACGATGCATTCTGGTGCTCGATTGGTATCCAAGATTCATAGTTATTAATTCGTGGATGTAGAGCGTGAAATCAAGCGTTCAGGCTAAAGCAAGTAGTAGTTAGGTAGCTATATAGGGGCGCACGGTGCCGGCCGGTCCTCAGTCGCTGCTCGCTTACGACGAGATCCTCTGCGCGGCAGCGTCGCCGGCTCCCTCGCGCGCCACTTACGCTATCGATAGTTAAACAAATTCCTATGTGATGTTAGTAAACAAAAAGTGTTTAAATAAAAAGACCAACGTGTTCCATCTGACAGTCTTCTTGTGAACTCTAGTTGGTCACGATGTCTCTTCCGGGAGTTTTCCTCTTTTCTCACTACGTGGAAAGCTTTTGGGTAAGTTTGGCACTAAAACCTTACTTGCTTTTTTTCTTTCTAAATTAAAATAGTTTATTTAGTAGTACTTTTATTTAGTAGTTTTACTAAATAAGCGTAATTTATGTACGAAAAAACCGTGCGAGTTTATAATATAAGTAATTTCATGTTACTTTATAAGCACTAGACTTCATAATATTTTAGCTTGAAGAAATCACCCGTGATTAATTTCTAGGTTGCTGGATACTAATTTACAAAGTAATGTGGTTCTTAATAAGTAGTGTTTCTAAGTTAGTTCATCCAATACGAGTATATGAATAAATGATTTTGATTTTACCCGATACACGATGCAGCGAAGAGATTGTTTTTCAGGTTAACGGATAAACATACATTGTAACATCTAGTGTGTAGGTACGTAGTAATATATTGTGTTGAAATAAAGATGAAGCTCCTTAATGTCCTCTGGTCACAATTAAGAAAAATTTCAAAAGCTAGTCAAGCGTTACTCTAGTTATGGTTGAAGTGTCTTTAAAGTTCACTGCTTCCGGCGTGTACCTTCTGCAATTGTTTTATACCTGACCTTTGCGAAACTGCATCGTTAGCATTTCAGTTTTACTCTACATACATTGTATTAATTGATTAGTGTGTAGGTCTAAATCATTGATCTGTCTGCACGTTGCGTATTTGTTTATTCAATGGTTTGTAACCGTGAAAATGTTGGTACCACGTGGGAATTAGATGAAACGGATGTCCTGTGAACCTATTTTGTGGCTTTATGGTTGAAATATTCGCAACTTGTAACCGTCATGTCACATGTTTACGGCCTCATAATGAACCTTTCATTGATATAAAATGAATTCCGGCACGCGTTTAAAACTAGTAAATACGTTATTTCAATAAATGAAATACGTGAAAACTTTTCTTCAATATTGTTATTACAGAAAGCCATAACAACTGACTATTTTTCTCATTTATTAACATACCATTAGGATTGTATACTAGAAAAAAAGGGGAATTAAATATAATTTATAACTCCATTACAACTTCGGTAATGGCAATAGTGACAGTACAGATAGAGCATTTGGGATAGCGCTACGCTGGCATGTTTCCAAAAGAGAGTATTTCCCTGCAGTGGATTTGAATTGTTTATGGTTCCAACATTAAGAATTAGCATTGTTTTGACAGATTAAGTTACGTGATAGTTGTAATCCCGAAGTGCAGTGCATTGCACAAGCTGCCGTGCAATGCACAGGAGAACTTCAATGCGTGCGACTGCTTAACCGCAACGTTGAATATTCAATATTTGTTCACTCATCGCGATTTATTAATATTCAAACGGTCGCTTACTCTTGTCTGATTCAAGGTTAATTTTTTGCTCTATATAATTAAGAATAATCCGTAGCGACTCTGATCTGATATTGATCATTTAAGGGGCATTGATTGCCAATGTTAACTAGATAAATTAAAGCTCGTCGGTTCTAGTATATTGTAGTAATATTCGGCTTAATCGTAAGTGATTCTACTTGTAGCTGCGATATAGCTATGAGTCGTTGATGCGTTTATACATTTACACGAATTGGGGCTCGGACCCCTTATGTAGAGATCCCCCTATCGTCCTTATCGAGTCGCCTATCTTTGTGATTATGTACGAAAATGAATTTTTCGAGGGTCAATTCCGCCAGCTTTAAAATACGGATGTATGAAATAGCCTACTCGTTTTTTCATTGTTATTTCGTAGCCGCCGGGTCAGCTTCTTGTGATACCTATACCTATAATAATACGTTCTCATATTACTGCTGTGCAATGAGAACTTGCATTTGTGCAATCTGATCCTGGTGGAAGCCGTTGATAAAAACAAATGCATAGAAATTGTAATCCAATTCTATGTTACAGAAATTCAAAAACACATTTTTATTATTATGTTAATGCTATATGCCTATACGTTACGGCAGGTATATTTATTTAGCGCATTTCATTTAGAAACAAGTGAAAAATATGGTTAGATTATGTATAAATATCATAATATAATGTCCAATATCACTTGATTATTCGACATTTTAAGATGAATTTTAGATGTTAACTAGTGTTCATACGAATTGGTCACACTAAAGTCCGTCCCAAAATCGTAAACACCAAATTGACAGCGGCTAATATAAAATTCTGAAAAACAACTGCCACACTTGTCTAGACTAGCTGGTCGACCTACGAAATGTCTAGGTGATTGGTGAAATGATTTGTGAGTAGGGGTAATGGACCTACCATGTTTGTCTTCGTCAAATTGTGAAAACTGTTAATTTACAATCTAACGGACGAGGCCGCGCCTTCTGTTTACAAAGTGACGGAAAATTTTGAACTGTACCAAATTAAAGCATTATTATCTAAAAAGCAAATTAGGAAATTTATTTGCCGATTTTGAGTGCACTCTTCAAGTTATTTTGAGAGCGCGTTCGGGCCAAGTGCTTTACTTGCACCCCCTTAATATGCTCCTGGATGCTACTCTACACCTATAATATAAAACGTATTTAATACTTTTCCATTGATAAGGTCTTCATTGCAAAATAAATTAAAAAAGGAACGAATGAAGAAATAATAGAATTTTGGCATCGAAGATTTATTTATCAATTTTAAACGGATTGTTTTTTAAAGTAGTGATTTATGTTATCATCGAATTTAAAATCTAATTGAATCCAAAACGTAAGCTGACATCTTTTTTTCCCCTTTACATAATGTCAACAAGCAGCGTTTTAATGGACATAATAAATAAATATTTCCTAATGGATAAGTCATTCGTTATTCTAATTAGAACTCCCCAAATTAATAAATCAATATAATTTTTTAAATGTTTTTCCATATGCCACGACACGACACGGCGACTCATACAACGACACCATACAGTACCTACACGTTTTCCAAAAGACAATTCGCTATGTGGTTAGAAGTTGTTACGTTTTTATTGCAATAACGACTGTGGAATGCAAGATGTGGAAAACAAACCCTGGTGGTACCTCCCTGGGCGAACTTTATAAGAGCTAAGAGTACTAAGCTAAGCTAAGAGACCTAAGAGTTTCCTGTTTTCGTTCAGCAAATTTTAATCGCGAATTAATTCAAATTTTACTTAATTCTACACCGCGTAGAGTTACATGCCTTACAGTAGAGGTCCAAAAATTATCGCGTGAGTCTGTTCTAATATATTAGGTTACACGTTTAAGATATAATCTTAATAAAAATGGAGCAAAATTATTTGCCAATCTTCCGGCGCGTTCATTTGACCGTTAATTTTAAGAGATGACCTTTGCAATGGGGGCTATGCGGTATCCTACCCTTTGGCTATGGGACAGGTTTTGCAATCCGTTCGAGTGGATAGCGCTGTGGAATAATAAATCTTAAATTGACTGTCCTTTTTTTAAATAACAAAATTACTAATACAAAAAAGCCAACCCGTATAATATATTTGTTTGATACTCGTTAGGAGAATATTTTATTATTTAAGTGATACCTAATTCGATTGTCACAATCACAATATATTGTCCATGAAGTTGAAGTAAACAATTTGTTGTGTCCCTAAAGTGTAAACATCATTACTTGAACGTGGAAGAAATTACGACATCGTAAATAAATTTTAAAAAACTTATATAACAACGTTTTAAAAGGTGCAATGATTAATCTTCATCCTTGACAAAATCAGAGTCTAGGCGACGCCTGTCTGTCTCGTTTTGTCACATTTTTCATCTTGTCAAAAAGATAGAATACTACTAATAAGTATAACATTAAAGTTATAAGATTATTCTTAGGTTATTTTTAATTACAACGCGAGTTACTTAAATGGCCTCCGAGGCTTATTTTAGGGAAGTACAAAAGGCGGACTTATCATATTTATTTTAAGCATTTATGAACGAGTTGTTGTATACCCACTTCGTGGCGACACAAGTGTGAAACGACGAAAATGTTATCGCTTTTCTAATGTGCTATGCAAATCCTTATTAAAGTTACTTTGACGCTGTTTTGCATTCTAAATTCGTCCATTATTAGTCTAGATGTGTTTTGTTTGTGTCACTTGTGTATTGATGGTTTTTTAAAGCTGGTTGTTGGCTAAAACTACCCCATTAGTATGATAATGGATTGCCAAACCGGTCGTAAACCTTCTTGATACGAAATTTCGTGGCGGCGACTACGCACCTACGGCTCGCCTTGAACCTTCCTCAAGGACATGCAAGGTTTATTATTTGCTTATTTTGGAAGGCACCACTTTAAAAAGGAGCACTGTAATTGGATTACATAAAATTTACATACACAAATTGTATGTAACAAACAGGCTGGATACTTATGAGTATACCCACAAGGCAAAGGCTCTTAACAGCAATCTCCACACAACTCTTCTATAAAATTTCAATGTGACTGTCCGATTATTATATTTATTTAAAAAATGGTGCAATCCTCAGATGTTCTTTATGGCAATTTGCTTTTAGTTCCTACCCAACAAGAAACAGTGGGCAATAATACTCTACGTAAGCCCCAAAACGTTATAAATTAGCAAAATGTCACCGATGCGCTGCGCTGCGATCGTTTAGTAATATTTCGGAGGCACATTAATTAACATTGTACAAGAATGCGACCGATGAAAAAGGCGTGAATAATGTTCGCTTCGTGAAATAAATTAGAGCGTCGTCTTATTTTAATGGCGCGTCCCCGTCTGGCTTGAAGGTTATACGAAGGGAAGCAGCCGTATGCGTAGTGGTATAGTGACACATATCCGATGTGGCGAGACGATCGAACCGGGCGGCCTTCGGGAAGCAAAACGAGCGACGTCGTGGCGGGCTCCGAGACGCCTTTCTGCAGGGAAGCTGCAGCTATAGCTACGAGTGTATGTGCCCTGATGCGACGAATAATCAATTCTCATTGCGAAGTTTGCAAACCCGCTTCAGACAGCGCAGCGGCTACGTGTGACGGTACGGCTAGCAGAATTCACATGGTTGTGTTTTACAGTCCAAAGCCGTAACCCAATAAAAAAGAGTGACGCTTTGTTTGACGTAAGCTTGTTCCGGCTTTAATTATAAACGTCTGAGATTTTAGTCACTGTATTACGTTATTAAATAGGAAAATTATCAATTATTAAATAAATTAAGTGGATATAAGTACAAACCGAACTTGATATTCTGTTATCAATGCGTTGTGTAGTTCTACGAAACTCTGTAGAGCTTTGCATTGTAAAGCTGTATGACATATTATATATATTTATAACTTTTCATTTTTCATACCAAAAAGGACATGGAAAGTCTTAGTTGGTCCGAGACGACTTACACAAGGATAATATAATAATATGATGATGATGACTGATGATGATGCTTATGATAGGTAGTAGGTAGGTGTTGTTTATTTATGTTTTTGCTTTAATTATAATTCGTTTTACTAAATACTCGCCAAGATCTCAAGGTTTAAAATAATATAAAAACAAGTTATTACGTCATGGATTCATTGTTATAAATAAATTTTCGCCAGGAAGTGGCGTTAATAAACACATTTAGTTAATAGCTCAAACAAAAAAACTTGAAGGGCTCCAAAAATTCGTTCGAAAACAAGTTTGATAAATTAAGGTATTTGTTATTCGTGAACGGAATAGCGGGTTTTAGCCGGTACAAATGAATTTGAATGGTCGTCTGCGAGTGCGGTCCTTATTTAGGGTTGCCATTTATAAAATCCACACAAAAGCAGAAAACAACAAGCCCTAAAAAAAAGAAAACGCTGCGTGTGTGTCTAAGTTTTAAATTGTGATGTGAATAGATTTATAATTAAAATATACCAAACCTGCATATACAATTTAATATACCAAAGAACAATTAATATTACGTCAGTGTATTGTTAGTAACGTTTATAAGTTTTATCACCCAATTAAAATACAATAAAAAAGCGTTTTGGGTGACAATACTAACATTTATCGTTTCAAAAATAAGTTCCTGCACTATGCTAAAACACAGCAAAGTACGTAATAATATGTTATACAATACCTACACATCAGACAGGTGCGAGTTGCGAGTATTGTTGGATTTATGACCATTAATTTTCAATCATGTATTAATTTCTAGGAAACCTTTAAGCCAACAGATAATCACAGAAAATCGCTGCAAAAACTGCAGCCCTGCGAGTAAAATAAGGATTGCAATCAATTAAGTTGACGATGAACCGCTTGAACTGGCCTCGATAAACGCGGAAGAGAGTACTGTGCGGTAGTCATACGAGCTCCGTCGATAATTTAATATCCTACCTTGTAACTGTGATACGCTACTTTAATTACCATTTTCCGATATTGAATATTTTAAGGTGTGTGAATGTCTTGTGGGCTGGGGTTGCTGTGTGGAGTGGAGTCCCACAATCTTAGCTTTGAATCAATTTGGTATTTTTATTATATAAAAGAAATTGCAAGCGAGCTTACAGGCTACCTATGTGTCAAGAAGCCCCTGCATCGGGTCTAAAGCCCTATGCAAAGACAGCCCAACATACGAGTAGGATAAGCAGTACCTACTCATACCTTTTACTCATTTTTATTATGTACGAGCTGTTCCCCGCGGTTTCACCCGCGTTAAGAATTATAACGTAATGCTTGATAGCCTATAATAACCTATAAATAACCTCCCTCATGAATGGAGCTATCATACACAAAAAGATTTTTTCAACTCTGACTTGTAGTACCAGAGATTAGCGCGTTCAAAGCAAGCAAACTCTTCAGTTTTATATTATTAGTATAGATTTTAGTGTGTCCAATAACAAATTGAGATTGAATATCTCATTGACTGCAGTGACTCCATAAATAACATACATGTAAGTACATACATTACATAAATGTAGTACCTACATACTAAAGTGTCAGTCAACTTTTGGTTGTAAAGAATATTTCTAATCCTACATACTAAGCAAGAAAACCAGTGAAGCGTAATAACAAGGTTGTGTTTAAATTACCATCTGTCAACACTTTACTCCTTACTTACTATCTTTTTAATTGCTTTGCTTAACCTTGTCCTTGCTCGATAACATACGTTTTATAAGCTTGTTGTAACACGCTATTCGACTTCATACTAAGTTTGCCACGTCACTGGGAGGTCCGGGAAGGTCTTGGATTTTTTGTTACTCCTTTGAACCATAGTACGCTACTGTCCTGGTAATTTGATATTTTAAACTTACCTAATCGTCGCCTTAGCGCTTATTTGTTCAATCTACCATATTTGCCGAAAATGACTTTTTGATACAGAAAGATGCGCGCTTTAATTTCACATCGATTAATAAGTCATTTAAAACATATTCTTCTTTAAGAAACCCGAAAACATGTTTTTAATTTTTATCTGTACCGTGGGATCGTAACAATTTTTTCGAAAGAAAAAACCTTCTCCTCTAAAATTTGACTCATGGTAGATTGAACAAATAAGCACTATGGCGACGTTATGACTTTATGCCGCGAGGTATTAAAGTTAACTTTGATATACACACCTACACAGTGGCTGAACTGCCGCGTCTACAAAGAGTATCATTTAGGTACGTATTAACCAGAATCTTGCATAAAGACCGTATTTATAATATATGTTACTAGCTGATCCGGCGAACTTCGTACCGCGTCAAAATCATTAAATTATACATACTCGTATAAACCTTCCTCTTGAATCACTCCATCTATTAAAAAATTTGCATCAAAATCCGTTGTGTAGTTTTAGAGATAAGCATACAGACATAGGGACATAGGGACAGACGCGGGAAGCTACTTTGCTTTATAAATACTATCTAGTGATATGCCCTTTGTTACGCATGTGCTTTATGTCACTACTAAAGTTACACTACTCGTACATTACGCTTCACTACACTACACCACTTCTTAATTACTACAATTAACACGAAATTGATGTGTTGAGACAATACAATACTTTATATTGTGAACAACATAGCGGCGCGGCGTGCGACAGCTTTTCGAAAGAGGTATAAGTACTATAAACTTTTATAATGACATCTTATTATTTATATATTTATTTATTTACACAACATATTATAAACATTACAGAAAGAAGTCCAATGCGTTTATAATAGTTTGGTCTGAACGTAACTTCCGGCACTACAGAGAAACACAACAGGCTTGGTATAAAATATGTGCAGATAAATATGACATAGAATGTCCTGTAAGTTATGGCAACCCTACTTGAAACTTGTTTGTCCCTATTTGTTTATTATGTGGTTTAGTTATAATAAGCAACTTCATATTTTATCGAGAGCGGTTTTTAAACTTTACTTTGTAATGTTTGTTGACTATGATAATAAAAAAACAACTTGAATTGCTAAAAGCCAACATTGCGACACCTAATATACTATATAGATATTATTATACAATTATACATACAACAAAGTAGTATTTATTGCAAATTTCACTACCTACATGAGATAAGGCCGTTGATAAAAATAATTACGCAACACTCAGCTTCATTGTTAATTGACTAATATAATAATATGTACGAAGTAGCGAATGCATTATGTGAATAAAACGGTTTTGTTTTAAGAATTAAAGTATATATTGAAAGTGCCACAAAATTAAAATAAAAATCATTATTATTATACATGTGTGTTTGAAATAAGTATTTTATAATGTTCTGTTAAATAGTTTGTATGCGAGTTGTGCCGATGCACGATTTTAAAGAGTGCCTAATTTAATATCACTGTGAAACTTACTACACGTGAACGTTTAGATACTTATTTATTTATTAAGTTCCTTTTTTATATTATTATGATGAAGCAACTTTAATATTCAGCAAAGCAGTTAATATTTTTAAAGTTGAATGCAGCACATATAATGATGACAAGGTACAGTATCATAGTAAAACACTTTATTTTCATCGACCATTTTTTTAGTTGGAAAGGCCAATAGAGAATTTTGACTACAAGTACTGTAAAGTCGTTACCAAGCCTGTTCGGTCCCGGGTTTGATTGCAAGCGGGATGGTAAATTTAAAATATATATTATATTATTTACCTATGACTTCTTTTAAGTAAGACATGTGTAAAACTGCCCCCAAAGCTCACCTAGCAATAGAAAAATGCTGTATATGAAAACTCGTTACATACCTAACAATATACTGAACCCAGAAACCTCTGCTAAAGATTAATAGTTCTTACCTTATTTAATTGTAATATTAATATATTAACAGTAAGTACTTAGATAACTCTTAACTTTAAGATAACTCTTAATTTTATGCTTTAAAATCTTTAAATAGAAGTCATAAAATGTTACCTACATCGTTATTGTACAAATATAAATTGAATATATTTCTTGGTACCTACAGCTCACAATAAAATAATTTTTCAAGAAAGTTTTGCACGCATTATCTGAGGAGGCAGGAAGGACCTGTTTTGATCTTACGACTGTTGCTCGTTATCTAAATAAATAATAAAAACACCGAATTTTACGAGGTTTTTGACCTACACATCTTAACCGCTGTTAAAGATAAAATGTCGTACAAAATATCAACGAAATTAGCTATTAACAGTATAACCATGTCGATAACCTTTTGCTAGTCTAAAAAAACTCAAGAATATTTACATTTTTATATTTCATCATCATCATCATGGAACCTTCACGGGTCGCATTTCTAGAACGAGAAGGGTTGGTGGACTTCATATGCCTTTCGAGAACCTTATGGAGAACTCTCAGCCATGCAGATTTTGTAATAGTAGCCCTCATGTTATTCGTCATCGAATAGCAATAATTAAATTATAACACATGATTTGAAAAACTAAAGGTGGATCTAAAACTGTATTCGTGGAGGGTTTTAAGCCAAAACCACAGGAATGGTAGAGCGAAATTTAACCACTAGCTCACTCTCACTGCTGTCATTGCTCTACTTTTAAACACATTAATTTTGAAATCACGGACGGACACATCTATTTTGGCGTATGTAGGGATGTTTTCCAGAGGGGCCTGCGGGTTGGGGTCTGGCTCCCGAGATACGACAGTTCTATCTACTTCTGAATCGGCAATCGAAAATCCTGGGGTGGGCACCAGACCGTTATGGGGTGAGCTCCGACCACCCGCTCCCCACGTTTCTACGCATATAGTCTGATTCATAATTAGATGTTCAAATTGTGTTTGCAGAAGTGCAAAATTTTTTAAATTGAAATAATCTATACTAATATTATAAAGAGGAAAGATTTGATTGTTTGTTTGTTTGTATTGAATAGAATCCGGAACTACTGGACCGATTTGAAAAATTCTTTTTCTATATGATAGCTACATTCATGAGGAAGGTT
>DWAV01002371.1:0-11303 GCA_018231305.1 Noctuana lactifera | reverse complement strand
GCGTCATGGAGTATGCTCCAGGCCTTCCCCGTTTGTGGGGAGAGACCCGTGCCCAGCAGTGGGGCATAAAAAGGGTTGAAGGAAGGAGGAAGGAAATAAATTAAATGTATGTTCCAGGTGGAATGGGAGGAACCAGCTTCATTTTGGTTGGGGCCAAGAGCCGCGGATCTTATACATTTAGGAGCGAAGTTCGCACCATGCATGCGGAAAGATGCAAGGATAGCACGGGCGATAGCTGCGTCGGCGAGAAGAGAACGGGATACGGCGTGTTGCATACGAAACGATGATTCGGGTTGTGTGCAGTCATCGAAAGCAGATTGTTCGGTAAGGATAAGTGTTAACCACGGACTCTGCTCTTTGACTGAGAGAAGATGAGATAGGAAATATAATTATACTCTATAAGTACGTGTACAGGTGTAGTTTTTATCGTTTACTCGTTGGTCCCCGCGACTTCGTCTGTGCAGGATTAGTATTTCGAACAATTCACACATATCTTTATAAATTGTAGCCTATGTGTTATTCTGATGTATAAGCTATATTATTGTAAAGTTTCATTAAAATCTATTCAGTACTTTTTACGTGAAAGAGTAACAAACATCCATCTATCCATCCCTACTTACAAACTTTCACGTTTATAATATTAGTAGGATAGTAGGATGAGTAGCAAAAGAGACTGAATGTCCAGCTGATGTTAGGTTGTCACTAAAAAGTTTCTCAACCTCACTCCCAAGTCCAACTTCAAATAGGAGAGAGGTCCTATCTACTTAGTAATGCTGCTGGATACTGATAATTCTATAATATATTGGAGACATTGATATACATTACCATAAACTACAATGTTACATTTACAATTGACTGTTTTAACATAAAGAGTAATCTACTAATTAGATGGAGTTAATTTGCCTTTAGTAGAATTAAAATATTAAGGTTCTTATTATATTTAATATAAAAAATAATAACTTTATACTTTTTATGCCGCGTTTAGATACGAGGATTAATACCAAAGGTATGGTTATTTTTTGATGGTTTAATTTTAATAATTAAAATATTTTGTATAATTATACATTTTTTCCATAAGAGTACTTTGTTTCTCACTCATTATGTTTTGAAAGCATATTTAAAATTATGTACTGTTAACGTATTTCAGAACACAATATCAACGTGGAAAAAATGGTCTTCGGCGGAGTCAGGTCCTGGAGGTCGGATATCAGGGTCAGTTTGTGGGTTAGATCCAAAGTAAGTACCGATGTTTTTGTAATTTCAATTCCTAACATATTTATTTTTTAGAACGTAGGTATATAATTTCGTATGAGAACAGAATTCTTTAGTTCGTATCGTTGGCGTATTCATAAATCTTGGTTTTCATATACGCAATATATAATACTTATCACACTGTAACTAATCGTGTAGGCATTTTGCTGATATTTCAAATAATATCTCCTTATCAATTTCCAGATTCTGCGAAGCACCGCGCTCAATAGCACCGCATGAATGGCCAGATGACATCACAAAATGGCCGATCTGCCGCAAGTCAGTACTGGATGGATCAGCAGCGGCAGGGAGGGCTGGCCATGCAGCTGAGCACATGGCATGTGAGGTCATCGGCCATCCTTGCTGTATAGGAGTCCACGGACAATGCGTCATCACGACAAGAGAACACTGTGATTTCGTCAAGGGTTACTTTCACGAAGAAGCTTCCTTGTGTTCACAGGTGACTTGGCTTTTTGTTTGGTCGTAGATATTTTATTATCTGAGAATAGGTACTTAATCTCTCGATGATGTTGGACCAACCAAGTTAGTGCAAAAGGGAAGCTTTGTACTGCTTCTAATAATTCTTTTACAACTTCTCAAGTTATAACAAACAGCATTATAACAAAGTTAAATATACATATACAAAATTTTTATTTTTCAATTCCGATTGTGCTCTTGTCATAATAATATGATTATCCGGTTTTTTTTATTTGTACCATGTCCGTCGTCTTTTGCTTACTTTAAATGGTATTGTATCATAACTTGTTTTGATTTTCAGGTTTCGTGTCTTGATGACGTATGTGGTATGTTACCGTTCATGAGAAGGCGGCGTCCTGATCAGTTATATCGAGCGTGGACGTCTTTATTCGTCCACGCGGGCTTGTTACATCTAGCGGCAACGTTGGCACTTCAGTGGCTATTCATGAGAGATCTGGAGAAGATGGCAGGACCTGTTAGACTGGCGGTAATATACCTAGGAAGTGGTGTTGCAGGAAATATGGCATCAGCTATTTTCGAACCTTATAGAGCAGAGGTAAGCTGTCAGATTGAAATGAGAAAGAATAATTGCTTAGTACTATATACATTTGAAAGATAACATAAATAATTGTATTTTTTCCCTTTTCAGGTAGGACCAGCGGGTTCCCATTTTGGTCTGCTGGCTTGTTTGATAGTAGAAGTCATCGGAGCGTGGCCTCTTCTGAGGCACCCACGGCGCGCTCTCTTCAAACTCGTCGGAATAGCTTTCGCCCTGTTTCTGTTGGGCTTGTTACCGTGGATCGACAATTTCGCTCATGTGTTCGGTTTCGTTTTCGGTTTTCTCCTATCGTACGCATTGCTGCCGTTCATAACATTCGGACCGTACGACAGGCGTCGGAAAATAGTGTTGGTGTGGGTGTGCCTGGTGTCGGCCGGAGGAATGTTATGTGCGTTGATAGCGCTGTTTTACGCGGCGCCGGCGTACGAGTGTGCGGCGTGTGCGTACTTTACGTGTTTACCGTTCGCGCCGGACATGTGCGCGTCGCAGGACGTTCGAGTGCGTCAGCTGGACGGAGTATGACGGCGCGCGGCCAGGGCGTCCCCGCCGCCGCCGCCCCTCTGCCCCGCGCGCCCTGCGCCCACCTCAGCCCGCCGCCGTGCCGCCGCCTAGAGGCGAACTTCGTTACCTTATAACCTTACGCGGTACCAATACTTCTGCCGATGGTTTGGCTGTTGTTTGCTTTACTTAATTATTACCTATCCGGTAATTTAAAGACGTTTAGGTGGATTTAATGATTAGGTTCGATTATGATACGTGCTTTTTGCCGATCGATCACTGCCGTTGCAATAATGAACGTTGTATAAATTATGTAGTTTTAAAGTTTGTATGGGAAGCGGGGTTTTGCAGTGTTATTGGTACCGTGATTATTTTGTGTGATATACTGAGAATGTCACGTTGACGGTTAGTTTTTTCTTCATCTGCCGTATCATTTGTTTGAAAGATTCTTAGTTCGCTGTTGCGATTGATTAAAGTGGCTGTGAAAATGCATAAAGAATGCTTAAAGATAAGATATGCATGAAGATGATTTGCAAACATATTTACTTTAAAACTACGACTTAAAACATCTGCAGCCCAGTAAAGAATATGTCGCAATAGTATTCTTGGGGGGTCTGTTATATTACACGTGTTTCCACTGATGTTGAAATTGTAAAAATTTAATTCTAAACAATATTTGTGTGTGAAGTTGTAAATAGTTCTATAGTACTGAAAGATGAAGGAAAAATCAACCGTTTACGATTTCGTAATATAACGTTAGTACTTGCCGCCATAGCCGCACGTTATATGACACTACAGTATTGTGGTACTACCTGAAAGCTCAAATAAAGCGTTCGTAAAGAGGAATATTGTTGGTAAAGGCAGTTTGAAGCTATCATACAATAACGTTTGTTCTTTATATTTATTATTGAACGGAGTAAAAACTTTGTGCCGGAAAATCACGCGGTTATCTCTAATAGAGTTTGTATATTTGACTTTACTACTTGACAGTACTTTGATACGGGAAAAAAACTGGGCGAATAATCTGCCTTTACTGCAATATCTTATAGCAATCTTCCTTCAAAGATTCTTCCTTTCAAAGATGGTCGCAAGATACCATCATTCTTAGACTATTTTAAATTTATATTATCGCATGAATATTATGCCTCACTTATTTATCTATATACTTACACCAATCTACGTATTCAATATTTGTTATTACAATAATTTGAGCACACATAATCTATAGCTAAAATGCCGGATATGAGAGTGGTTGAGAGAATAGTCAGCATCGATCAAAATATTACTTTAATATGGGTGCGAGTATAGTAGAATTTAATTGTCAGTGCCGAGTTTGCTGTGGTTTTAAAATATTTTTACATTTAAAAACACCTTTGTAACAAAAAAAGTCACAAGTCATGTTATAACAGTCTTTAAAAAATGGAAAAAATTCAATGCTAAGGAAAAAATCCGGCGAAAAACAAAACTCAGCACTCTTAATACTAATAATTTTGAATAGTTGTCAAGACTTGTTTATAAATACTCGTATATATTTATCATATTTAGAGCTCCAGAATAATTCTATTGCATGGACATTATGCTTCATTTTATTATATATTCGATAACGTAAAAACCGTAAAAGTCTTCTTTCTGTCTCTAACTTCTTTAGTTACGCGCACTGCCTCCTATTTCACTGAAACGTTTTATTACGTGTCCAATAGCCTATAGTATTTGACAGTCTTAACTTGACAAATAGAAAGAAGAGATATGATGATTTCAATTCAAAACTGTTACTTTAGTGCATCTCGGCGCTGAAATCAATTTCACTGTATCATAAATTTGCCAAGTATCGATTTGTGTATAAATTGTATTTAGGCGCTTTCCAAGGCTACCCTGCTGAATGTGATAATTCAACACAAATAGCGTACTGCTGTGTAGTACGTACGTTTAAACTGTTAACTATGTATATTCTGTATTATATACGATTATGAGCCCTATTTAAGCTGTATTTACGTCTGATTATGCCCAGTTTTTGTGCCTTTTACGGGAATGATGTTATGCCACGCGTGAGGAGTTCTTCTGAGTCTGTTATTAATCACAACCTTTTGCATTGTAACTTTATTGAAGTACACTGATTTATTTGCAAAAAAATAATCAAATCTGCAAGAAAGACGAATTATAACGACACGGTCTCCATTACTATGTGGTATGTAGCCTATTCCTGTAATAAGGTAAATATACACAATTTAGTATATTACTAAACAATGTAAATACCGTAATACCAATATTTCGTATTTTCGTCTAATTTGTTGAAAAGTGACGATATTGTTTCGAAAATGTGTGCTATTATAGATTTGCTAATTTGAGTTTAAGTATCTATTTACAAGCTCTCACTTACTGTTCAAATAATTTCCCTCACTTGGTGAAATAGTCAGTGTTGACCATTGAATTATTACCGTTACTACAAGTCAGCAAATCTATAACAGCGCCCAAATGCAAATATTTTGTACATTTTAGTTCGGTCAATTTATATAGTAATATAAAGTCTGCGTAGTTTTATGAATTAATTTATTAAGTATTCTAGTTATCCTTATAACTTATATCATTAGAGTACCCTTTTTATTTTTTATTGCAAGTTCAAGTATCGCGTTTATTGGGATCGCGTTTTTAGTTGTTTTCGATACTGTTTACTGCTAAGCTATTCACATTAACTTTATGTCTCTGTTAACAACTGCGGTATAGTCATCAGTAGAATTTTCAGTTTTTGTATTAATTGTTTCTGCCCTACTTTTCCTATTTATCGTGGAAATCACAAAGGACGAGCTTAATGCCGCGTGGCATCCTTCGTGTTACGTATTAGTCAATAACAATCAAGTTATTAATAAGAATGAAAAGTTTTCCAGATTTATATTTATAATTATGTCTCGATTATGCTTTAATCTTAGCTTCTGCATCATGGTTAGGCTCCCTTTAGGTACCTTTTTTGTAATTACTTGTATCTGCCAATCATATTTTAGCCGACGATTGCAATTGCATCAAAAAATAATTTAAAAATATTTTCAATATCGATTTATTCTATCTTCTATCTTGTATTGTAACAGCTATAATTCTATGGATATACCGCAGTTTATACAGAATATCATACTAGATTTATTTGCATACTTGTATGATTTTAGCCATATTAAGACTTAACTAATTTGCAGCAATAGGTAGATTATAAAGTTCGGGGGCAAAGAAATGTAATAAAAGTGACAATTTCATAACGACTATCAAGAACCGTGTTGATATAATTTCTGTAAGTAGTTTTAATAACAAACGCATACAATGACACGATGCAAAGTGGCACATTTATTTTTGTAATTGTATTTAAAGAATTAATCACCATACATAATTGAAATTACATAATAATGTAGAACAACAATCGTTAATTGTATGAATCAACAGTCTAGTGAAAGCAGAATCAATTATTTATCAAGGAATAAAGCGCAAATCTTTGTTTATTTGAAGCGAGTTTCGGAAATCAGATGAGATTGTATTTTTCTTATATTTTGACGTGTGAAGAAAATGTAACACATACTTAATTCGTTTAGTACGAATCACCAAAGTTAGTACTCGAAGCACTGTTTGCGATAGTTAGCATAGATGGCGCTTCGTTTATTAAATGTGCTTTGAGTAATAACTTTAGTAATTTACTCATTGCGTTGTATGAATTTCTTATTGATAACGCCAAAGAAGTAGCGAACGTAAGTACATACACTGTTTTTTTTAATTATCATAAGTTACATTCATATTAAACAGTCCCGATGACAGATACATATGTTCAAAATATACATAATGTTTGTTACAAAAAATACATGAAATATTAATTTGTACTTCATATCAAGTAGTTACAAAGAGTCCTCTTTTATTTTCAATGGATGATTACTTTAATAATTATTAATATTTTATTTCTTCTTTTAATTGTATTTGTACGGCAAGAAAATATAAAGTCATTGCAAAATATAAAATTAAACTAAATATAAATAATACTTATTGACAGCGAAAAAGAAATTACTTCTTTCTATGTTTTATCTGTATTTATTTATTTTATGAAACGATAATGAATCTGTGAAATTACAAAATTGAGATTGGCTTTTAAAATTTCTTCAAATTAAAATAAGTATGAGTAATAATTAATACGACCAATAATTGCACGACTGTTGTAAATATTAGGTCAAAGTTGTAAATAAGACAATGTCAATCTTCTTTATAATACAGCGACATAAGTAGGTACCTTAATTTTAGTCTTACCGAATTAGTACAAAAATATTCAGCCAACCCTTCTTTTATCGTTAGTTTTCTTGTTAAATAATTTAACGGAATTTTTTTTTTTATCTGAAAACTATTTTTATCTGTAAATTCTATTTTATGATTACTCATCTTATTACTTTTCTTTTATTTTCATACTATGTTGCATTTTATTTGTATAATCGTGATGTTTTTGACTGACGTAAAAGCAAAGTAAAAACCAGTAAATTGGTAATTGTTACGGCTGCTAAAATCAATAAAATATGACGTGATATTCAATAGAAATATCTATTCTATAAATGGGACTGTATAGGACTGTATTACCTATCTTCTTTTTATTATTATCTGTATTATCTATCTTTTTTTTCCATGTGTAAATGTTGATCAGAATACCCAAATTCAGTTGTGTAATATTTCTTTATTTCTAAAGAAATAATTTAAGGTCTATATTATAACATCTGTTCTGTATGCACAATAGTGCAACACGCCAAGTTCTAAGGTTCATTGTTTGTACATGAAATGTCTAAGTGCCACAATTCAAGGCTAGTTCGTAGTAAGTCTCAGATTGTCATGCACAAAGCCTGTAAACTTATTTTAAGATATCAGGAATATTTGTAAGGGTTTTGTCAATATTTCCGAGTACACACTTAACAAATGATGCGATTGCACGTAATTAAATTAAAACCAATGTAAATGTATTTTTTATACTAATGCAAACTCGTGTCGTGTTTGAGTGATGTGTAATGTGTGTTAGGTATCGCTGGCTCTTAATTATTCGTTAATTTTGACTAACATAAGTTTCAGTATCGAACGTATCGAAGTGCCCTTGCGGCCGGCGGCCGGTGGACTGGTTTCAGAATTTAAAATTAAGACAAAACTTACATATTGTACATTGTGAACATACAACTAATTGATATTCTATTCGTAAGGAAATGGTAAAGTAATCTTATTGTAAACTAGCATTAATCGAACAAAAACCTTATTATCATAATATCTTTGTGTTTTATTTACCTCAAAAGTAGACTGAACTGAGTGATACAATATGTAAATAAATAAATATATAGATAAATAAACACTATATAAAAAGCTATAAAATAATTATGTCATCCAATATTCCGTCATGTGGCATGGTATATTGTTTATTATCAATTATTTTAAGCAATAAAAAAATCATCAAAATCGGTTCACAGATGACGGAGACGGTTCGGTGAACATACATTTAACATGTACGTTATAGGTAGGTACATATATATGTAAAAAAATCATATAGCCGAACATATTATTATAACCTCTTCTTTTTAAAAGTCGGTAAAAATATGAATGGAAAATTGGTTTCTAGCTATCAGCAGCGGGCAGGTACTATCGTACGAAAACAATATGTAGATAAAATCAACGAAGAAAATATAAAATGTAAAGTGGAACAGAACCGAGCGCTTTTCATAAAAGAATTTATCTAGACATGTGGCCTATTATTGATAACTGATATTATGTACTTGGTACTTTCCCAACTACATCTGCGTAAGTAAAGTATAATCTACTCTTAAGCGATCAAAGAAACGCTGTTATATTTAATCTTGTTTCTTAGTAGGTATATTATGTGTTATGTGTTTTTTTGGTTTCTAAATTTGGAAGGTCTTGCTTACTAGTGAATTATTTAACAATATATGATTCTGATTTCAAAAAGGGACTAAAACTAATTGTCCGTCTGACCAATATCAGTCCTTATTTGAACAGTTCTGTTATAACTAATTAAAAATCTAGTAATACTAGATTGTTTATTATGACGAGTAAATGCGTAATTAAAAAAGTTAGTATTTATATTATGTATCTGTAGGTCAAAAGAAAGTAGGTGTGTGAAAAAGGATATGTGTGAGAAAGGTGTGAGTGTGGACCTGGTGTATGATAGAGACGAATGGAAGAAGAAAACATACAGCGCCGACCCCAAATAATGGGAATAGGACAGGTGAATGAATGATGATCTGTAGGTCAAAAGAGCATCTTGGTAGTCAAAATTATGATCCACTACTAATGCCTAACCAGTTGCTTTTACTATATTTTCCGATTGTTACCTGTTACTCGTACCTGTACCTTTCCTATAACATTATCTGAAAGAAACACTATTAACAGAACGTATATTGTTATCTGTACTCCATTATTTAAGATTTCAAAGTCCAAAGGTTAACATCTACAGGGGTAACCAATGTATTTATGAATTACTAGCTTCGGTCCGACGTTGGATAGGATAAAAACTATCCTATACTATAAATCCCGTTGTTATCCGTTAATCCCAGGTAAACTATTCAGTCAAAAACTTTCATGTATATTATAGTAGGTAATATAGATTGAAGAAAAAGATGAAAATATAAGTCAAAGAGATAAGAATATCAAACCGTCTTTTAATTAAATAAATAGGTACCTATAGTAATTTCATGACTACATAGTTTCGAACACTGAGATCGTTTGCAATTTAAAATCCTAACCGAAAGAAACATCGTACGACTTTTGATAGGACTTTTATCCTGTTTGATAAGTATACGGTACTTATGACAATAAAGCATTTACATCAGAACTGAATCGATATATGCAACAAGAAAAAGTGGTTGCAAGATTTAATATGTAAAATAATTTGTACTAGTAACATTACAATTTAAGTAAAAGTATTTTTTTAAAAAGATTTAAATACAACCACTATGCTATCACTGCTGCTAAAAATTTAAATATTTGCACATTAGGATATTAGTTTAGCATATTTTCCGCTATTCTTTTCTTAACAGAATCTTATCACACGTCACGTGTAGCATCACAATCATCATTGTATTGTAAAGTCGTCAGAAAATATAGTTACAGCCAATTGAACTTGTCACAGTCAAAGATCGTTCTTATTTACGCGATCTTGGAAGACGAGATAATGTCACAGAGATCTGATAATAAAGCTGAAACATCACAATGTTATGAAAGTGGGTTTCAACTACGCTTGTTTAGTGTTTAATGTAAAGGGCAGAAGTCGTTTCGAAACGTGTATTGCAAAAAGAAGTTTTTAAAGTAAGTAAACTTCTTGATGATTTTGTCATAATTTTTTAGGGATCCGTACATTTTGCAGTCACAATATTTATGTGTTTGAAGCACTTTTTAGAAAAGTTTAGCATTAGTATATACGCTAAATATAAATTTATTTTCTTAAGATATTACAGTGCTGTTAAATTTACGATTGTTAAAACTATGCTGTACAATATGAAAAATGTTTAAGGCAGTATCTTTCACAGATATTTATAAAAAGACTTTGGCATTCTAAAAAAATTTACGAGTACTAAATAAATATAGATATTCTATTAAAATTAGGCTAGTGTTAACAACCCACATTAAATAACTAGGCCTAGTTGATTTCATACGATAAGGAAATCTCTGAACATACGAGTATATCTGATTTACATTGACACCGGACTGTTAATGACCAAAATAATGTGAATTTTATATATTTTTTCTTATTAAAAAGTGAGGAAGCTATATTTTTTTTTACAAATAAATAAGTTTATTTATTTGCCATATTATATTCAATTTATATGCACCGTAATGTTGCGCATCGGCCTGTTTGCAGTAATTGCTACTATACGAGTATTTAGTTCCATGTTTGAAAAGCAGTTATGCGATAAGATTGTTACATAAGTAATTTACTGATTATTTTCTCTAAGCAATTACAGTAAAGTTGTTTTTGATGTAAGTATCGGACTGGCGCTATGTAAAAGGAATTTTAAGCGCAAACAAAATATTAACATCGCTACCGTTGGACTGATAATGTTGATTGTTCTGTTTTTCAAAGGAAAATTAGTAGTGTATGCGGAAATTAATTGCCGATTTCTAAAAGGTAAAATTTGTAAGGTAAGTCCTCATGAGAAGGTACTGAGCTTGATGTTGTCTTGAGCTTAATGATCTTATGAGAATAAAATAGTTACTTCGAATAAAAGTATCCCCGGCATTAACAGTTTCATAACTAAAGCTTGATAACTGTCCTGCCTTGCGTTGGTTGGAGGTTGTACCAGGACCTCCCTGGATCAACTATCCAAGTACCACCACTATCGAAAATTTATTATAGAAGGATTAAATGTAAATGCACTTTCAAAGGCCGGCGCTGATCCTGGCATGGCATAAAATTTTGGTAAGCAGAAATAAATAAATAATAAATAACGCTTCACACTCACAGCTCCACACGAGGATTCCCTGTGTCGTGGATGCCATAGACACGCACAGACAATTT
>DWAV01002370.1:0-11303 GCA_018231305.1 Noctuana lactifera | reverse complement strand
AATAACGCTTCACACTCACAGCCCCACACTAGGATTCCCTGTGTCGTGGGTGCCATGGACACACACAAAGATAAATATACAAACACCCAGACCGGTAACAGAAATCGATATTCATTATTTAAATTTCTGCTCCGCCGGGGATCGAACCCGAGACCCTTCGAATGGTGAATTGGCGTGGTAACCACTACACCACACAGGTCGTCATATAGATATAACCAATTTGTTGTACTGTGTGGTTGACCGTGGCCAAGCCAGAAGCAGACCAGGCTTACACAAGCAGCACAACCTTCTATCATAAATATCCTTTTTCCTGGTAGGTTAATATTCGGATGTTTTCTAAACGACAGGGTGTTTATACAATCGTGTAATTGAAAATTTTAATTCAAATGAAAAAAAAACATTCAAATAATATGAATTTCTTTCGTTTAGGTACATTTTCTGGAAGCCAGTTTGCCGCACACACTCGACGACAAATAAATTAGATCACTGAAAGTTACCCGTCGGCGGCGGCCCTAATGACTTATTGAAGGGGCCGGAGATAGATTTCTTTAGTTTCCTCACTTATATCACTCGTAAATCTTACAACTTTCCTATTTTTTTGTGAACAGTTCGTTAGCCGTGTATTCAAGTTTAGCACGAGCGGAGAATTATTTGTCACGCTTATATTTTATTAGACGGTATTTTTTTTATAAGCTAAGCTTAGCAAACAGGCAGATGGGCGACCTGATGGTACGTGGTGACTGTTGCCTATGAACGCTCGCAACACAGCAGAGAAGTCACCAATGCGTTGCCAGCTTTAAAGGAGACCTCTTTAGCACCTATGTATTTTAAAAAATGTGTTGTTGCCAGATAATCGTTCTTTAACTAGATGTACGAAGTAGCGTAGATATTTCCATATTGAGTAAAATAATTAGAAATTAAAAAGGTCAAGCAGTGTCCAATATAAGGGACAGCGTGGACCACATCCCCCAACTTTCAATGAGTTCGAGCCATCTACATATCCCAAAATTCATTTATTTTGAACGACAATCTCCGAAATTTTACAATTAGACCCAAACCGCATGAATATGTTTAGAGTTTGGGTCGTCGTGAGTATCGTGGGCATCGTGGCCCCGCTACGGCGCGGGGTCGACATTAGCGAGTGTAGATTCGGGGATGTTAGGTTCCCTGGATTTTAAATCTTTTTTATACAATGAAATTCTTTAGGATACTGTAGGCACAACAAATTCAAATTACCATTCGTAAGTAGCGTATAGTAAAAGTGCTGAGCTCCTGGCCGTTCATAAATGTTTGAATATATTTTTATCAATAAAATAGAGACTATTATGTTATGTTATTTTTTTAATATTAATAAATGAATATTTTTAATATTTTAAATTAAGATATTCATTAATATTTTTAAAAAATGTCTGTCACGCTAGGAACCGCACGAGGCTCGGCTAGGCTCGAAGACACACGGGCGGGTTACCTCAGGACTATTAACTAACTCGAATGACTAGCAGAATTAATATAAAATGTATGAATTGATAAGATACTCGTATATAAAAGTCTTAGTACTTAGTAAAAGTATTGAGAAAAGAAAATATTTAAGTCAAATTGAAATGTCTACTCGTGTAGATCAAAGGTTTGATTGACGGACTCAATTAAGAATTGTGTCACGAATGTCAAGGTTACCTAATTAAATGGCTTATCTTTTGAAACGCCTCCCTTTCAAGATCTTTTAATATCGACGCTAATAGAGAATGACTATCTGAATTCGAAATAATAAATTTTTACTCAGACTTAGAAATTGAGATTCCATCAGATTAACGTTACGTCAAAGTCTGGTATTATTCATTTCAATAAGCAAATTTGATGAAATGAAAGTACAGAAAATCTTAATAACAAACAATATAAGATCACTACGAAAAACACACTGCAAAATATAATACTTAAACTTAAATCAGCAAAGTAAGAGATAAAAATAATAATTAGTAACAATGTCCATACAATGTGTACGTGCGTCCTATACAAATACCGTATGAACCCTTCAGGTCATCGTCGACCTCTGACGGTCCATACAGAAAGATCACTCCAAAGTGGTTACGAAGGAGCTGAAGTACAAACCACAACCACCATCAAGTACTTACGTCGTCTTAAGGTCTACAACAAAATGTTTTTAAAATATATTCAGTGTCACGGCCGGCGGCGCCGCGCCTCGATCAGGTGCGGCGGCTCGTTCATTGCGTATTCATCACATTTTTATAAGCTCTTCCAGTTTACTTGCTTATCATGGTTTGCATAACACCCCTCAAAGTGCCCTCGTAATTTTTTATCCTGGTTTTTGATAAAGGAAAATATAATACGCTAAGGGCAAAATACGTTGAAACAAGGCCCCTCCTTGCAAGGGGGTGAAGTCAGTGATGTGATAAATTAATTAATTAACTCTATCACATGTGAATATAATGGGTATATTCAAAAATTGGTTTTATCTATAATAAGTGCACTTTTTTCTTTCGTTTCATAATAATTTTGTTGTTCATTGTAGGAATGTAATGGAACCGTAATTAGCTTACTTTTCTATTTTGCACAACTACTGAGAACATCTTCCAAATGTAGATCCATTATACATTCAAAAGTGAGGCTAACCTCATTACGTCTCCAGTTCCACAGTATCTCGGACCTGAAGCGATTGCCTTTTCCTTCATTCAAAAGTATAACATTTTATTAAATGATGCCGTCGCGTCCCCCGAACACGATTAACGTTGAATGGCGTTGGCCGCTGAATAGTTTCATTTTCCGTTCAAAAGAAGGGGTTTTCTAGCTGTGAAAGGCTTAAGTCCTCGACACAGTTTTAATCGGGTTGCAAACTTCCTGCAGTGCGACTGCCACTGAGGAACACCAAGCTCCGGTGGAATTAATCCGATTTGTTAGCGGTGGCGTAATGAGAGCTATAGGAATGTAATTGACGGCTTCTGTTTTTATGAGTTAATTGCAAATATTTCAATAATACGTAGCACATAATATATTGTGATTGTGACAATATTTTTGATATTCTGATTTCTATTAACTCTATAGTTAGTTACTTATAGAGGAGGAGGTCAATGGCTAAGCACGCACTGGCTTTATCACCGATATTGACACATTAAATTCTCTGGCATAGTCAGATTTATTTTTTACCTAAATAAAAATTCAGAACAAGTATTCTACAAACATTTCTAGACAGTTACTTAAACGCTATAAATAAATTATGTCAAGTACGTCAACTTTATTTTACGTTAGCAAATTTGTTTCGGCAAGGTCAGTGGAGTATCTGTATGATACATGACACCCGCGAAGAGGCTGCGTAGGCAAGCGGAGTCACTCGTATCTCTAACTCGTGATATATTGCCGCCGCGAAGCACGCAATAAACAACCTCGGACCTTCGTTATATTAGAAAAGTTGCTCGGGTAAATAAAGTTGGTGAGGTTCGGTCAGCGAGGTCTAGTTCTAGGTCGAGAACAACTAAAGCTTCAAAGAACTGTAATAGAATCAAATAAGTTCCAACTTTTTGTTGCTGTGAGTCGGGGGAGTGCTGTAGCCTAAAATGTTTTCGTTCTCGTTTATACTCAATGATACCTCTAGTTATTAATACAGTCAGTTGTGTGATAAGTGAGCTAGTGGTTGAATTCCGGCCTACCAGTCCGGTGGGTCTGGGTAACTTATCATTGGTGCGTGCCGCTGGTATTTGAACCCGGTCTTCTCGAGATGTCCAATTCTTAACCGCCGGGCTATCACCGCTGTGTGATTATTGATATTATCTGGTAACAGAAGGCGCATTAAATTCAAATCTAAGCCCATGCGCAAGCGTGAAAAGCGAACATAATTCAAATGGATACGGCGTTATTGCTGACGTGCGTTAACGTCGCGGTTGTTTGCGAGTAATACATTACGCGGATGTATCATTAATGCTGCAATTCAGCTAATTGTTTAAACATGCAATTTTGACATGTATTACAATGAGTAACGGTCTGTTTTTGTCTGTACGTCGGACAGTCATAAAGAGGTTTAATTCATCTGTGGCTTACTAACGCCGACTACTAATTCATTTCATGTTTGGGGATACATTTGTGCATGCTATTTGTAAGTCATTACATGACACGATATATTTGTAATATGTAGTTCATTTATATTTGTCTCATATAAATGATGATTTTAAATGTACCTAATGGTTTTTGTCTGTTCTACAGTACTGTCAGTAGCCATGTTACAGGATATTACAATGTGCGGCTTTCAATGTGAAGCGTTTAACCGTTAAGATTACAAGAACAATTTTGTGTGGGTGTTCTTCAGTCGTTTATAATGCTGTCAAATAAATCCAGGATGGTGCGGCATTGCTACATACATTTTTAACTCCTTACATTGAAATATGTAACATTCCATTATGAAGGATATTTGTGCAGAATGAAAGAATGGTATAGTAGGGATTTTTTAGGAGCAATTCCCTTAGCAACGAGAAAATTACTAGGCACCAAGAATTGTTTTTTTGCAGAGGCAAAAATAAAAGAGACATATTTAACTGTCACGTGTGCTCACTATCAGGCTAAAGCTAGGTATATGAAGGTACTGCATAGTTAATAATTTGTTCATCGACGTATCCATGTAATATTATACTTACGGCTTTATCAAGGAGTACACAATAATATTTTGTATTGAATGAAATACCAAACGCCCTTACGCCATCGTTTACAAACTGTTTTTCACATAAAGACCTACAAAAACATTATTGTTTTTTACTTTTACCTACTGGATTGGAAATATCCAATTCAAATGTGAGTTTGTTTATTTGCGGCATTAAACTCTAATAGAGTCAATAGTCCGTATCAAGTGATTTATTTTTGTTTTGCCCTTTATTGTCTCCGTAACTGCCAACTAGCTGCCTGTGTTGTTTATGGGCGACTTCCCCATGGATTTATGGGGTTTCGATCGACGCAAATAGATCCATGTATAATAAAATATCTCCACCTTCTCCCAAAACATATCTTACACTCTTTGCAAAGGATTCAGAACCTTAACCCTGCATTAGCATAAAAAAATGTGCATTATTATATGTGTGGTTTTAAATGCATATGTAAATTCTATAGAGACCACAATCTGCACTTTGTAAATAGAATAGAAGCGTAAACGTATTTGCTTATCTTTCATCATTTATCGTGAGAACTATCGTGTAGCTTTTATGGCTTGTTATATAAAGTTCAAAATTTGACGTCAAAAATCTTAGGCCTCCTTGTCCATCATGAGTTGTATTACATGATCCTTATGTATAACGTGTTAGGGTTCAAAATGAAGTGGTTGTATAGAGTAACGTGGAAAGGGTAGCTAAAGTTCTGCATTCACTGGAATGTGCTATCGTTAGCATTTTGGATTTACTCGCTTCACAAGTACTCGTATGTACGCTCTTTATTTCGGAATGCGCTGGGAGATATGCACTTACTCTTGTTTAAAATTTGTTGTTGGTAACTTTGTTATATAACGGAGAATATTATAGCTTTGACTCTGCTTCTACCCACAACTTGTACAAAAAATTAAATAAAATGTTTAAGCTGACTGTCTCCACTTGTCACCGTTAGTCTTACCTTAATATACTGTCTTAAATTTAATATACAGAATGAAGATTCGTATTGTGACATAAGTGATGACTTCTTATGAACCTTGTCGTGGATAAAAGAAAATAACGAATCTTTGCTGAAGCTGTAACCAAAATGCTTGCTCTGAACTCTTCTCATATTGTAGAGGATATTAAGTGGGTGATTCTCGCATCCTAGACTCAACAACATTAATTCGTATTTGAGAAACGTCGAATCAAAAAGTCTGATGATGTTTACAGTACAAGTTTTTTCTTATTAAAATACTGTTAAATATTATTATATAATTGGACTATTATTATTTTAAAAGAAGAAAATTAAGAAAGAGTAAGAAGCAATTGATTTCTTTATTTTGTACCTACTTACTTTATATACAAGCTTATAAGCATCCTATAAGTTTTTCATTGCATAGTGACCCTAAAATTATAAGAAACTACTTCACCTCGAATTATATCTTGTATAAATATAAATATATATATATTTTTACATGTACAATAGTTACTTTGAGTTGCATAAATCCTGAATTTCAGGATATAACTCAAGAGGCCTAGACTCGAAGTCATAAATCATGGAGATCCCGCGCGATCCTTGTTACGCACCAAATTAGGACCTGCGCGATTTATCTTGCCCTGTTTGTGCAAATAAGAAAAATGGCTTATCGTTCTCTTTATATTGTTTTGATTTTATTAAATCAACCTTTTTGAAATCGATAAATAGAACTTGTCTCTTTTTGCTTTCGGTGTGATGATCGGACAACAATTTGCGTAGAGACCGTATACGACGGACGGTGGATTTTCTCTATAGCTACACGAAATAGTCCCATTCGGTTCAAAACATTGGTGTAATAGCGAGAGCGCAAAAATAATTTGAAACGATCCGAAAAAAAAAAAGAAAAAAATGTTCATATGAGAATTCTAACATTTTATTCAAACGCGGCGAGTACGAAATAAGAAGGCACTTTGAACTTGTTGCGAGGAATCACGAGTGGCATTCAGAGTCGAAACACGTTCAGACATGTTTAGACCACGTTGGAGACGGGCGATAAGCACTCGACGTATTTAAAGCATATTTTATAGAGAATATCTTTTAAAATAAAATGCTTCTTTTTCGTAACTTTATAGGTATGTGACGCGACATGATGTGCGGGAATTACCTGCTCCGACTCTACCATAAATTAAGTTTTTCCATGATGTAAAAGGTGTTGCATCTGATTAAAACTGAAAATACTATTGTTTACACTTCTGAAGAATTGAAAAACAAAAAATAAAAGGTTCTCCTCCGAACCAGCAAAACAATGCATCTTTGTAAAACTTTCTTCGCACAAACAAAAGAGACGTTGTAATATATATTCTTCCATTTCAGAAAGCTGAAACCCCTAAATTTACGAGTTCAATGTAAACAAACTCTGTGGGTAGCTGGCCGCTGGCGGTCAGGGTGTAGCTGTTTTATTCATACAGTAGGGAGCATGCATGCTGACCACCTGATGCTCCAGGTAAGGGTCACTATACGAGTAGTTTATAAGAATTAACGTTTATCTACTATATACATATTATTATGTACGTGGAGCTGTAATTCGTAATTATCACGTTGCTACTCCAACCGCTTTTCAGTAAATGGCATCGAAACAAGACGTCTCTGGTTGAATTAATATAAATAATGAAGCAATATTTCAGTTTAACGGCAGATATTAAGGCTTTTGCGGCGGGCGTCCTCTCCTTGACTGCGACAGTAAGCTTTGAGCTTTAAAAGGTTTTTAATAAGTCGTGAAAGGCAACATAAAGGCTTGCTATAGCTGTTTACCGTCCATCATGATGTTGCTGTAGTAACCCACGGTACACGGGCTGGCTGCAAATATTAGTCTATTGCTTTAGATTGTAGATTTCTCGTGTTTAATAAATTATTTAGACCACTTTAAAATTATTAGTTAAATTAAAAAAAATAAACAGCTGAAATTAGTTAAGATCCGTCCTGAAAAAAAAACAAGTGAAATCATGAAAGATTACCACGACAAGACAGAATAAAACAGAACATAGTTTGAAAAACTAACTGCCTTTTCTTGAACGTCACCGTGGAGGCAAATTGCGATGTTTCAATTCGAAGCTAAAAAGTATATGACGAAATTATTTTAATTAAGTAAATAGGTTTTTCTGAGATTCATCATCTCAAACTGGACGCAAGTTAAAGAAGATTCTTTAATATTCTTAAGTGGTAAGACTGCTTATAGAGAACGAGAACATTCATTTCTTCGGATTCCTCAATTCTGCGAGGAATGTTTCTGTACGGAAAATGTTTGTATCTCGATCAAGGATATGAAAGTTGACATGAACTATTTTATAACAAGAGATTTAAGATTCAAAGCAAGACAAACACAACATGATGGCGTAGGTTTTTCTTGGCATTCTTGAATATTTTTACTTCTTTTTTCTCATAAATTAACAAAAGCACAAAACTCATCAAAACTATTTTATTTATGACTCTCTGTCTCTTAGAGAGAGAGAGAAAGAGAGACTCTACATTGTGGTTACATTTTATGATACGCTTTATTTACTTGTTTAATCTTTATTGACACCAAAGAAGCATTACAATAGGCGAACTTATTGCACAAATTGCTACAAAGGATATCAAATTAAACGTTAATATTGATCGATTTATTTAAGAAAAAATAAATAAAGAATTTTCAGCAAGAAATTACCTTGCGAGCAGTAACATAAATTTTGTAGTCCGCCAAGTGAAATATTACGTATGGCCCATAAAAACTCTCCAGCGCTGTAACTTTCTAGAAATTGTGTAAGAACATTATGTAGAATCTTTATAAGCTAAGTTGTCCCTTGTTATAAAATTGTTATGAAGCTTGCAGTGCTTATAGAAAATATACATTATAAGAATAATAGCAGCTAATAATAATATTCTGCGTGGATACGGTTTTGTTAATTCGATGAATAGATACGTTTTTTTAAGTAAAGATGGATATTATAACGGAATCCGGAAGTTTGGGATACTTTATTTTAAGGTTATTGCATTTTTATGGAATTTTGAAAATATAAAGAAAGGAAGATATTATTTTTATTACGAGTGTATACCTATAATTATAATTATTCAAACGTCTTAACATATTGGAAAAATATCAGTTTCAATTATGGTTATGGATTGACTATTTTTCAGATATCGGAGTTTATCTTGTACCGGAGACCACAGAATAGGATGAATGGATCGTTAGGATGAGTTTCAACTATTATTTTCACGTATTATTTCGTACTGTAACAAGACCTTTCCTTTTAGTAAGTTTTCGTTCATTTTGTTTTCTTACTTCCGTTATGTTTCGTTTCTTTTCCTTTAGTTTTGTTACGTTTCCTTTAGTTTGTGACATCTCCTTCAATACTCTTCTTGTTTTGTTACACTTTTGTTCATTTCGTTACATCTCATCACATTTCGATACATTTTGTTTGGTCACGGAAAAAGTATATGACGTTCATCCATTTCAAATACAAGTAATTGCAGATAAAGTTTTCAATATAAATCCAATAAACTGCACGTATGGAGATCACGTAAAACGCGTGCGATTAAACAACAATAACGGTAATCGCGTAGAGTTATGGGCTGGAAATGTTCTACGTAAGAGGATATTATATTTTTTGGACAGTATATTTTACATGTACCTATCACATTAACTTGTACTTGTTACGATTACCTACACTGTTTTATTGCCAATAGTAATTTTGATTTCTATTAATCTTTAGTAAACCTTGGATTTCTTTTAAAGAAAGACGACGCGCGCAAGGACTTTATTAGTTTAAATAGCATTGATTATTCTTGTAATATGTCCATATTTCCGATGTCCATATTTCTGAAATAGAATGAATTGCGATCGACTTTGAGCCATGGACAATCCCATTGTAAACGGTAACCCTAAAGTTTAGTTCTGTTTATTTGTTATAACATGTCCACAATAAGCGTGAATATCGGTCCGTCTGCACCGCTAGTGCGTCAGGAAACTTTCAGGGAACGTAAATTTATATTCCACGAATAAACTGTATCGAATTCCGCTTGTGTTTTTATTGGCTTTTTATTTTCATCTCCACTTTCATTCCGTAATCTGGCGGCTCGCAAAGTTTTTTCAAGTTGATCTGTTGGTTCCATTTTTAGTAAAGTGCAAAAATGTTAGCAATTCCTCAATAATATCAAGTGACGAATACAATCGCTTCGTGTACTTGTTACGAATGTTTTAAAAAGATTGAAACTAAATTCAATAAAATCTAAGGTAAAGATTATGTTCGATAGTTTTAACCTAGTTTAGTATCAATGGACTTCCGCTAAGTGACGCCTGATATAACCAATAAGACTAGTAGAGTATCGAGATACATTGAACCCAGAACCCCAGAACTACGAGTATGTATGTCAACAGAAGAATTGCCTCTACGAGAGCGCCTTTGCGCTATCTCTAATCGATACTCTCGGGTTGAAAACCCATTGAATTTTGCTTGTATTCATTACTTATGCCTATAATACCCACGTCCGAACGCTGAGAACTGCTACGCATAATATTATTATGCTCTATTGTCCAAAAGTAGGTCAAGCTTTGTGTGTTCTACGCTACCAGATGTAAAGTAGACATTATTATACGCTCCTAAATTATGCAAAAATCTTAACTTAATATTAAAAACAGAGAGCCCTAAGTTTGTGACTTTATTCAGAGTATACGTACTACTATACTAAATATATAAAATAAAAAACTGAAAGTTTTGATGATATTCGTGAACTAGGCAGATACATGTTTTGAGAGCTTTTTCGAGGTGGGCCATTTACCGACCGGCATGACACTACTCTGGTCGTCAAATAATAGTTTTCTCTTAAAATCTGTGTAAATAATAGTAAAAATTAGTAATAGTTCGACAATTGCGAATATCGGTGTTGATCAGTATCCCACATCATACAATTTTAAGACCAGTTTTAAGATCAGTCATTGTTGTATCATATTGGCGTCATTATGAAACCATCTTAGTTGTAAAATAGCAAACTAGAGACCCTGTTCTAATGTGAGCGGGCTTCATCCCATGTAATAGCCGTACCCTTCGCTCGTCGAGGCTAACTAATGTTTCAGTAATAAAAGAGTCACGTAAACTCAAGTGATTATGGCAGAGGGCCCTCTCCTCGCGCTCCTCGGGGTCCGCTTCAATGAATTCATCGCGGGTCCAGCATGAAGGTCGGCTGGGTCGAGTGCTCTCGAGAAATCATATGCAGACCCGAAATTATAAGTTGAAGATTTTATAGGGACATGACATGTAATTTGTTGGGGGAACGGCAGCCAGATATAAATGGGAAAACTGGGTCAGATACGAGTATACATATATGTGTGGAGCCAAACACATGCATATATATCTATATTGAGACACACACATACGAGTATTATCTTAAACTGAGGTAAAGATAAAGAAGAAGAAGTAAGAAGATTATGATGGACATATTTTTTTGAATCAACCATTCAATCATTTATTTGGAAGAACATTTTATACAATTTTGATTCTCCTAGTTTTTTTATTGTGCTGTTATATTATACCATGCCAGGCACGCAAATAATTCTAATAACACTAAAGTACTTAAGAGTACAATCAGGTGTCATTACTTTATTATAACTTTATAAATAAATTGACTTAATAATAAAGACAAGTAGTTCATATTATGTTAATTATTCCGAGTCACTG
>DWAV01002369.1:0-11303 GCA_018231305.1 Noctuana lactifera | reverse complement strand
ATTATTTATTAGCTCCAAACGATTCCAACAGATGTCGATACCTATTGGCGGTACGAAGTTCGCCGGGTCAACTAGTATCTTTATAAATTGTAGCCTATGTGTTATTCTGAAGTACCTACAAGCTATATTATTATAAAGTTTCATTAAAACCCATTCAATAGTTTTTAAGTGAAAGAGTTAAACATCCATCAGGTTGTAAACATCCATCCATCCATCCAAAATTTCGCGTTTATAATATTAGTAAGATTACTTCACACTGAACAAGACACGTTTTTTTATATCCTTTTTACAGGTTTTACATTTGACCAGTAACGAGATCGTTCCCTCTCTTGGAACATAAATAGTTTCGACCAAACAATGGACCAGGCAGCGACTTCACACAGTTGCAAATAAAATTACTACCTATATACGTCAACAACTCGTTTAATGTTCTCGATTGTTCCAGGTGAGAAAAGGTGCGGTCATCCAGCAGTGCCGCCCAATGCGAGGGTGTCGTTGGTCAACGACGCAGACATAGTCCCTGGCACCATCGCCAAGTACGAGTGTGACGACGGCTACGAACTCTTTGGACCCCAACAGCGAGAGTGCACCTTGAGAGGCGAATGGACCTCGGAGGTGCCTTTTTGTGGTAAGTGTAATACTTTAGTGACACCCATTAGTCTACCGTTAAGCAATTTATTGTGCTCCAGAAGAAAAGTATGAATGCCTGGAGACACTTTAAATGTGACCATAACGTGTCTATAGAAAGAAATCTACCGAAGTGGTCTCCAAAAACAGTCAGATGGCCTCCATGCTGGACTGCAGCTTCGTTCCTTGAAATTTACTGTGTAATACATATCACAATTAAAGACGTTTGCCATTGTCATTTTATAATCCTGACTGAAGAAATCATAACGAGATGCTAAGTAGTTGCACCATTGTCATATTTGATCATAAGTTCTTAGGATTTCTCATGTTTTTATTGTACCTATTCTAGGCACGAATGTCGCATTCCGCAAACCAGCTAACCAGTCAACTACCGTGCGCGGAGGCGGTGCGGCTAACGGCAATGACGGCGAGAAGACCACGGAACATGATGGAAAACGATGCACGGAGACACAAAGGGAAGCATCGCCCTGGTGGCAGGTGGACCTTTTAAGACATTATGCCGTCAAAGTCGTCAGGGTCACCACAAGAGGATGCTGTGGTAAGTGTGTATCTGTAAGTAACTACTGTTATGTACACAGCTTATATCTTTAAAAAAAAAGCTAGTTTAATATGTACACAGTAACGTTATTTTAACAAAGTATGTTGATCTTGAAAAAATTACGCTGCAAAGGGTAGTAGAAACATTTATGAAATAGTCAGTGGTCGACGGAATAATCGCTGCTGGACATCACACAGTAAAAGATGACATTTTTTATTTCAAACTCGGAACATGGATGTAAATAAACCTCCATGAAACGCAAAAGTAATAACGTAAAATGAAATAGTCATTTTTAAAACTGTAGCAAACTTGTATCATTGGGTTAATAAATTTCCCTCAAGAAATGAAAAATTGGTTTTCTGATTACGTCCCCGGAGGATTTGCTCGCGCCGACTTCTATCGCCGATAAGGTGAAATTTTCCTCGGCATACCTTGAGACGACCGGTAAACATAGTTAGTTATTTACTAGCAAAACTGCGTAGTTGCTTTTTATTTTTCCCCGTGTATCGCACTTCGTTGATATAACTTATTGGCATTAAAAATAAATCTATAACTAATTACGAATCCATAATTTAAAATGTCTACTTAATAATATTGCAAAAATTTTAGGAGCGCATTTCTCGCGTAGATAATGTGGCATTCGCATCAGATGCGATGCATCATAGTCGGATATTATAATAATATAATAAGCATATTATCGCTAAACACTTAAAACAATGCTGAGATTTATAAGCCATGTGGTAAATAGGCCAAAGTAACAAAAATTACAGTGTTAGTGAAATTGCTCGAGAAACAAACGTAAACAATAATGCGACAGTGAAAACGTTTTAATTACCAGAGAAATCTGCACAATGAGCTATAGCGCAGGATGCATAATTGAATGAACTTCATTAGAAAGGCCTTGTGTGGGACCTTCATGGCAAGTCTCGCCATAAAAATATTCTAACACTTGCGGGACAAGTAACTAACCTTACTATTCTTGTCTTAATGCTACGAGTACATATACATGTACCTACAAGTTAATAAATAGTAAATTGTACTTTTGTTACGATTCATAAGCACAAATTCAAACTAGAATAATAGAGATATATATAATGCTATTATTCAGGCTATAAAGCATAATATAATATTATAATTTATAATAAATAACTTTTTTTAAAGATCATCATCAAAATAGATTATTATTATAAGTCATTCATAAAAAACTCTCAATTACATTTATATATACCTACATATTTTCTTATATACTCGTATCCTATTGTCGCCTATCGACGGCTTACTTATCATAACTATTTCAACAAAATATTTTGCTTCAAAGTAGTTAGCACTATGTTTGGCACAATTAACCAATTAATGGGCTTATAAATCGTTTCCTGAAGTTTCTGCTACAATCAAATTAATAGTGAATATTATTATACCCATTTAAACAGATATTTCCGTTTGTGGAGCACGTGTTCGCACTGCAGTGTTGAAGTCTTCGTAAATAATTTTTCCGGTTGGAAGAAGAATTAACATACCTAATTATTAACTTACACTACTTACACCATATGAATCAAGTGAGAATAATATTATGAAACATGTTTTACTTTAAATATTTTGTGATCTATCCATATTATGTGTAATATCTATATGCGCAAAATTAAGTTTCGTAAGTGTTATAATTTTGTGGGTAGAGACAGAGATGTTATCGTGGAGGTTAATTACTATTAACATCATTTTATATCTAAATAAGTTATTACTGCAATAAGAGTCACAGTAACAAAGTATGCCAACCGTTTAAGAGAGTCGTGAGAAGAATGGAAAGTCAAAGGTTTGTTTGACCACATTACATAATAATTATGAATGATGGCGTTTTGTTATATCTTTTCATTAAACACTGCACTTTAATAAGAATTTCCTGTTTACTTGACTAATGTCGTATCTCTTCTTAATGAGTAAAGAATAAAAGCAATTCAGAATATACCAGAAAATAAACCCACTGGAAAAATAAAATATCATTAGACTTTAGTTAGTATTTTAGTATTGAACATAAAATAGGTATGACAAGAGTACCTATGTACCCTACTCTTGCCATACCTATAAGTCTAGCGCTTAAACGCTATCTCATATCTATTCAGATTGCAATTTGTGCAGTTCAAATAAAAAGTAGCTCCTATCTAGTTTCGATCTTCGTTGAGCTTCTGTTCATATCCGGGCAATGAGTTGAGCTCGAGCTAGTTAACATTATCTTTTAATGGAACTTGAGTAAAATCCATTGCACATATCGTCGTCTCATTGGTTAATTAGTTTTTCTTGTGCTACTGGACTGTACGTACTTAAATGTATTTGAGTTACAATGACTGAAATGAATGACAATTACCACGCGTGAATACAATATCGCGCTCGAATGCAGTCAAAGGAAAATTAAATTAGGTATATTAACGTGATAGCGACATACTCGAAGCCAAGCAGAGACAAAACAATACAGAAAAATATGTTTGTAGATTTTTCCAGTGCATTTTTTATTGTTCTATTTTTGTAATGTAAAGAGGAACTGCCTAGACAAAGAGCGCGTTCACAGAAATTTCATTTAGATAAAAGCAATTTCCTGTAAATTGTTAAGTCACGCGAGCGCTGAGAGCAAGCTTATAAAATGTTGTCAACTCCATTACAACGAAAGAGATAATCTAAATATGAATAGACAAAGGCAGAACTCAGTGCATTATAATATGAGTATTCCATGCACAAAGCATTGCAATGTTTGAATAACCTATACACGTAATAAAATTTGCGGTTTAATTTATATGTATCTTTTAGTAACAAATTAACAAATTATGTTTTGGACATTGTTATTATTACAATAAAGAAACAAAATATGAATAACAACAGGTCGAGGGCAACCGTGCGTCGCATGGGCGATCACTCGTTCATTTAAATGAACGCTCTACTGACCTATAAATATGAATGTACCTACCTACATTGCGAACCTTAAGTTTTAGATACATTTAGATAGAATTTTTTTAAATGAATATTTCTTAAGGATATCTACATGACAAAAACAACTTTATTTCACGGAAAATTCTCTTACGACTAAATATGTATTATTGCATTACTCTATGAAACAAAACAAAAAAAAACCGGCAAAGATCTTTACACTACATTTTTAAATAAAGAGTAACAGTAATAAATTTAACTGCTTTTTTGGAAATAAACGTATTATATCAATAAACTGTAAACATTTAATACGAAGTAATAACTAGAGATTAACTAGAGATTTTATTAGATACAAGCTTTTACGCCTATTTTCCCGGAAATAAAATAGCGATTAGTGGATGATACAGCTAAGCTTTGGCTATAAAATTTGAATTTGAATTTGGCATGAAGAAGGTGGTAATCGGCTGGTACGCTCGAGATCTAAATCGGAAAAAAGTATTATATTCTTACAGTCCTGAATCTCAGTGGTCGGTGTGTTTATAAAGTCATTAATGATGTTGCAATTGAAACAATATCGTCTATAATTTGTATTATACATTTTTTCAATTATTTCATTAAATATTGATACCATTACAATTATTTTTAAAAGGTTAAATTGGTAAAAAATTAGGTTTCATTTGACATTTTTAACGCCTGTTTTGGATTACTGTACGCTGCACTATAAACAAATTAGCTTCTTTTATTTCTCCTGTAAAAATCGATTTTTGATATTACCGCTTTATTGCCCGGGGCCAGCGATTTGATACTTTCAGGGCTAGAATAATCAAAATTCGTTCTTAGCTGACATATCCTACTTTTAAACTACCTCCATTCCAAATTTCATCTACATAGACCAAGTACCTACCTAGGTAGTTTTCGAGATTTGAGGATTAGTCAGTGAGTACCTATCCTGTCGCATTTCTGCATACATAAGTTACAACTTATAGATAAACTCATGCAGGTGTAAGAGATGCTTAATGCCGTACACGAGGCCTAAGTCGGTGTCGGCGAGCGATTCTTCGGAGCCATCATTTGAGGCATTGAAATTGGAGGCACATCTCCAGCAGCAACTAGAGGAAGATGTGGCTAGGTAAATTATAAATTATATGTTAAGCTTATTTCATTTCATCATTTATACCAATTAACATTATTTTTAAAATATATCAATAACATTCTGCTATAGTTTAATATTTGGTCCTAAGTTCAAAAATTCACAATGGTTGGGCTTGAATTCTTTTTATAATAAAAGGATAAATTCCATTCCCACCAAATGTTATAAGATTTATTTCTTATTGTGATAAATGTTGTTCGGTATACATTACCTTAGTATGAAATGAAGTGAAATCACAAGTTTTTTAAAAAGTTTTATTAGATATATTATTTATTATGTTATAATGTTGCAATATATTTTACTTTATTTCGATCACTTATTCATTGTTTCATTCTTACTTTTTATCTTAATGTTATTATTATAAATTATTATTTACGACAATAAAACATATTATTTGCGAAATTAGTACTGACAATTGACATCTACCTACATATGAATTAACACAATGTAACACCTTTCCCTTAAGTACAAAATAATAAATAATCATGATTAATTGCATTTATTAACATCCATTGATATCTGTCCACTCCTCTGGTGGTGGTAAAATAATAGAATCACTAACGGTATCATTTGAACTGTTATAATTTCCTTGTCATTTCTACTAGTTTGCTAGGGGGTCTGGTTTTGTGAAGCTGGTATGCGGTGTACCACACCATCTTGATCTCATACTTCCTACAAGGCTGGTGTTACTATACTCGTTATCAGTCTACGCTGCCACTTACTATTCATGTTATACATTCTTAATAAAACATTATCTCCTACTTTGAAACTTTTCTTTCTTACATCCATACTCCTATTTTCCTCCCTTGTTAACTGTGATTCTGTACTTATGTCTAGATGTATACTTCCTGCCATTTAACAACTCAGCAGGAGTCTTTCCAGTCACTATGCTAGAAACAGTTCACATATGAAATAGCATTTTCGCTATTCGCTCTGCCCCATGGCATATCCACTTGATTCCTGAGCTTTGATTTTATTGTCTGTACTAGCCGCTTAACTTGGCCGTTAGTAGCGGGATGATAAGTAGCACCTGTAATATGCTTAATATAATTTTTTTGGACAAATTCTTGGAACTCTTGTCCAGTAAACGCCAGTTCATTATCAGATACTACAACCTCTGGTAGACCATGATCAGTACAAGCTTTCCGCATTACAGTAACCACCATTTTACTTGACATTGTAGTTATGATTTCAACAATTGGCCACTTACTAAAAGCGTTTATTAATATTAAAAAAGCTTTTCCCATGAAGGGCCCCATAAAATCTATGTGTATTCTTGACCAAGGATTTGTTGATTCTGGCTAGTGATGTTCAGTACATTGAGGATTGTTCCTATGTAGTTGGCATGAGTCGCATTTTGCTACTATGTCCTCTATGTCTTTGTCTATCGACGGAAACCACACAATGACATATGCTCTTGACATCATCTTCATTTGTACCATACCACTATGACCTTTGTGCAATTTCCCTTTGCATAGCATTTGGTATTATCACTCTATTAGCCCATAGTATACAATCCTTATTCAATGACAAATTATCTGTCTTGCTATAATATGGTAAAACTTGATCTTTAATAACTCTTGGCCATCCATGTAACAAAAATAACTTTATTTTTCTAAACACTAGGTCTCGTTGTGTCTCTTTGGCAATTTTCTTTGAGCTTAGCCCTTTTATATCTATTTGTGCACACAAAAATATATCTTCCTCTTTGTCACAATTGCTAGCCTTGGACAAAGTAGGCCACCTACTAAGTAGTGGTAAGAATTGAGGGGAATTCTTTTCCTGTCATCAATAGTTAACTTAAACTTTCTGAGTTCTTACCAATCAGGCTCAAGTTTTTTGGAAATATTTAGGAACAAGAAACCCGGGACTTTTAACATTTGCAAATTTTCATAAATGATTTTCCAGAATAAATTATTTTACATAATGACATGTCTGACCCCATCCTGAGGATCATCTTGTATGGTCTCTACCCCATTTAAACAGCTTGCTCTGCAGTTTAACTTTATAGGTAGTTTAAGTTTATATTCAGAGAGCGCCGACTGAATGATTATTGTTTTTTATGAAAATATGCAATTAATATAATCATAAAATAATAATTATTCAATAATTAGTTGGAATAAAATGTAGGGTTGTCAACTATATTTAATAATCGTATTATTTTTCAGAATTTTCGATGAATCAATCTATACTGACCTTGAAGTGGTGTGTGGCAAATTAAAAATACTAACTCATACTTGTATTTTAAAAGCACGTACTAACCAGTTTTATCATAAACTAAAATCAATTTTGCATGTGAATATTGGACGTGATACATTCGATGAGATATACTCATTTGTAAGGTATAATTAATTATGTTTATATTGTTATTTGTGCTAATATATAACACAGTAAAACTTATTATGTGCTTTATATAAATAGGTTCTAATAGTCTTTTAATTTATTTTAGCGATGCTTACACTGAATGTAATATAAAAAATCAAGAAAGCGAAATAATAAAATATCTGCAAAGTAACCTGCAAATATATCAAACTGAACCCTCTACAACTTTAAAAACTAAAGAAGAAAAGGTCGAATCTGAATCAGGCGTGGGTTTGACACCTAAATGTATAAGTCCCTATACAGATAGGAAGCTGCATAAAAGTTCTACTGTTAGTCCAAGTACAGAACTAACTAAAGAATACTATGCCTTAGTGCCTATAGATGGAAACTTATTAGAACAAGAGTTAAATGAACAGGAAGCTCTGTCTAATGCCTTCCAATCCATTATAAAAACGCAAGACACAAGTAAGCTTAAAACTTCGCCTCGTAATAAGCCTACTTCATTGTCGCTCTTGTCTAGTCATACACCCAAAACGATAAAACATTCCAACAGTTGTGATAATATTTTTAAATACAACTTAGAAGATCAAAAGTTTAATTTGCAGAATATCACGAACGCAAATTTAGTGCCTAGTCAAAATACAAAATCAAAACATACCATTGAATTGATAAACATAGAAAATCAACTTATCAAAAACTTAAATATTAATAAAAGTATTCATGAAAAAGTTGTAGATCCTGCTTATTCACCAGATAGTCTCATTGCGGATGATCCGAGCTCTTCGTCAGATTATTTATCAGCTGCATATGCTGGGTCGCCTGGTTTAGAATCTTCTAGTTATCTATTTCAATTAAATGTTGGAGATAATATCACAAAAATGGAAAATAATTTCACGTCATCCGATTCAGGATTAGAGAATACAGGGTTATTAGAAAGCCTAAATAGTCATAAAGATGTTACAGTAACAGATGTTTCTTTAACCGAGAGCACTTTGCATGAATTAACAGCAGATGAAAATCAACCTCATGAGTCCACTGCTAGTTCAGAGAAACATCAGTTAAGCAGATTCAAAGTTCGAACGGACACATCTCTAGTATGTGGTACTTCTTCGGAAAAGAGTGGCAACGGGCTAATTCACTCGCCCAATAAAACTAAAGACATTACAAAGTCTTCAAAAGAAGAAAAGCAGAGACAAAACGAAGAAATTGTCATCATGGAGTCATCATCTGTTTCTTCAGAGACTGGTTCATGGGAATCCGTTTTTCCACCTCAAATAGCTGAAAAAGAAATCTGTGAAATGTTCATTAATAATGAGCGCCAGTTTTCATACAGTGATGATGTAACAATCACTCAAGCAGTAACCCATGATGATAATATAACAGTTATCCAACCAATTAGTGAACCAAACGTGTCACAACAAATTAATATAAATGTAGCACAAATGTCACCGCACAAATCCACAGCGTGCTTTATTGATGCTGCAAATTTGGTTGACGAAGAGGTTACTATTAATGAAAAATTAACTAAAGAAGTAAAAACAACACCAGGTTTTGCACCTAGTCAACCAGTACCCTGTTCTATGGTAAACAAACTTGATATAAGTCCTACTGATTGGTCTGAAAGTAATGATTCTTTGGAACAAGCTGAAAATAAAGATCATGATTTCGTACAACGAGACATGTCACCTACGATATTTGAAATGACTCCCATCACAGAAGATTCTTTAAGTACAAATCCCTTTGAAAAAACAATCGTTATAACCCGAGCCGAACCTAACACAACTGAATCGCTAAGTTATGTAACACCTAGCTTTTTAAGTTCTACACATCTGACTCCCAATACAACGCCGTACAATTCAATCATGTCGTTAAAAAATTCCACCGTAAAAGAATACGAATCCGAAAAAATTGAAAGTGATATCGGAGCAACAAACCAACAGAATCAAATGAAGCTAAACACAACGATGTATAATGAATCTTCTGCAATAGCGTCTTCCGGTTCTGCTTCTGCTTGGGTAGTTGATATGTCAACCAACTCCAAATATGAAGATAAATCTGTAACAAATATCAACGTAGTTACTAAAAAACCAGCAGATAGAGTTTGTGAGTCATTACAACATGAATCAAAATACGATGGATCTGACAATTGCAATAAAAGCCGTGGTTCTGTTAATTCAGATAGTAGTGAGAAGTCCAGTCATAAATTTTTCGTAGATCTTTCAAGTTTACCTGACCCTTTACCTAAGAGTAATGAGAGTGCTCTAGAAAAGAAGAATATGTTTTCAATGTATATTGATTTGGGTGAAAATTCTACGCTGAAAGGAATGCCTACTAGATTAACATCTCTGAACACAAAGAAACAATCAAACCATGATAACACTCATACTGTTGAATTTCCCAAAGTAACAAAAACACTTTTTAGTGAATGTATTATCCAAACATTTACAAAACGTTTCGATAGTAAAGAATCTTTTGAAACTTATGAATCATTGTGTAACGATCCAAATATATCTATTTCCGAAATAATTGCTTTACCTTCTACCGAAACAAAAGCTCTGAACAGCAAAGAAGTCTCTAACGCAGGAAATGGGAAATGTACAAAAAACTCACACAATGGTGAAAAATCTATTGTATCTATTGTAACGCAAGTTATTCAAGAAGAATCTATGGGTAGCCAGAATACTGATCTTTTTGTAAAATTGTCCGATTTAGATAAACCCGTTCAAAGATCGGAATTACCAGTGCTAATGCATGAAAACAAAGATGCATTAGATGTAAGGATGACGAGATCTATTCCTGAAAATAACTGGGGGGAACAAAATCACCCAACATCATCTAGATCAATTGAAGTTATTAGTTCCTTTCACTCTGAAAATGCATTAAGTCTAAATAGATTATTTCCACATCTGAAAAATGAATTTAGCAGAAGTATGCCCGGATCTCTATCTGGAAGGACTCGATCACCTCTAACGCAAGGCATTTCGTCAAGCCCATGTGAGCTAGAAGAACAGTCAGATGCGTCGGAAATGAGTAGTGTCCAAAGCAGTGTTTGCCGCTCAGTTATGGGTAAGCTAAAGTTTTTTTTTGTAATCAACGTTAATATCTTAACTCTATCTTATTAGCCTTTTGTATTTATTTCAGAAAACAGCACTACAGAGACGAGTCAAACTTCTAGTTTAATTGGAAATTGTCAATCTCGTCTTGGGCAAGATTTGTTACGTATGTTTTTAGAAGAAATTGCTCCTGATGTCATAGTGGAAGCTTCTGGTAAACGAATAAAAGCTCACAAGTGCATTCTTTCTTCAAGGTAGGGAGAGATATTTGTTACTTAGACAAGCTTTGTCCATATTTTTTTAATTTATTCTAATATTCTCCTATATTTTTGAAAATAAGTTAAGTTACTTTTATTTGGAGAAGTACCCGTATTTGAAACCGAACAATCAGTTTGAAATTATACAGTAAATAAATTAAGTTTTATTGATGTAGTGTGAGTAACTATATTTTTCTTTGTGTTTTGTATTTACGTTTCTTTCTTAAATTTGATAAGGAGTTGGGTATCCTACTGATTGAATATAATTTCTCAACATCAATTTTATTCAAGGTTAGTTTGGTGTAAAGGTGCAGATCCAACCTTTGGAAGTGGCTTTCGATCATTTCATCTATCTTCTATACTATAATAAAACTGTAGAAATATTTTTTCTGTACATTGAATATTTTTTCGAAATTTCTACT
>DWAV01002368.1:0-11304 GCA_018231305.1 Noctuana lactifera | reverse complement strand
ACGCTCAACAGATGGGTCTGTATAAAGGAATAAAATTTATAAAATATTTTTAAAATTTTAAATAATTAATTTTCTTTGGTTGGCTAAATACTCCAATTTATATATTGGCGTATTTAGCCAAACCAATTGCTAGGTATTTTTTAACATAATAAATTTGATATAAAACGCTTTTCATTCATTAAACAGATAAGAGAAGGTCGTGCATAATTTGGATCTCAGACAATCTTAGAGCGAGTCGAAACTGTGTACCTATTAATTAGGCACAAAGACATAAGATTATAGTAAATTTTTAAAGTACCATAAACACGGATTAATAGACATTTTCATACACATATACCATAAAAGCTAGGCGTGGGACATTGTACCTAAGAGGGCTTCCCTTCTACCCAATGCTTTATTACTGAGCTCGGGTTAACTGTTTCAATTAACTAACTATAGTAGTAAAACTTTTTGTCAAACAACATTCGCCCTTAAATGAAATCAACTTTTACTACCGGATACGTTCGTCTTTGTCCGCAATTTTCTTTAGAGGCAGTAACTTTAAACTGGATACGAAGATAGTAGTGAAGAAGAACTGAAGAATAACGGTCAAAGATGTTAGAGAAAGTAATCAGGAAAATAAAAAGACGATGATTGAATCATTAAAAAGCAAGTGATCAAATTTGTTATTAGAAAGTAGTTGGAAAACATAACATTAGATATTCACATGGATTCTTATCACAACTGTTTCTTGATTTCGCTTAGACTGTCACTACAGTTTTCAAACTACGAGTCGTATTATATACCTAGTAATTTAGTAATCAAGCTACACAACCAGAAACGAAATTACGAGCACCAGCTCTAAAATATTAAGGTTCAATGAATTATAGTCAGTTTATTGAGTTAATCCAACATTTCAAGAAAAGTAGTAATGGCTTCGCTGTTAAACTTTTTCCAAAGCTCCCATTGACAAGTTCCAGCGGGGACCTTTGTGCCTTTCAGATAATATTGCTTTGTTAGCGACTTGAACCGCTTTGCCGCCATTCGTGTCTAATGAGCCCCGATACACTACCAATACTATTTGAAGTTTATTGAAGGATGAAACACTCCAATCCAATGTCATTGTAATTAAATACAAAATTACAAAATACTATAGGCTTGGCGGTCCGTTTCGGCAAAATGAAGTATCCTTAGTAAGTAACCCAAAGAACTGCTTACTTAGCGGTGTAATGACATATTCAAAAAATATTTTATGAACATAAATATGTTTTCGATTATATTATACAAGCAATTGAAGACATTTAAAGTGTACGTTTTTTTGGAATTAAACCAGTGCATAGATCTCGCCGTGATTTTATAATTTTCGAATTTTTGGAACGCGGATTAGAATCGCTCCAAGTGCGAAAAAAAATTAAATTCTTGTTTGTTGCAAGTGTGTAGTTAATAAATACATCATGTCCGAATACTAGTATAGACAACTTTTAACTCTTTTTCGTTTCCACACGTCACTCACACAAGGTACAATGCAGCAAGAGTGACTGGAGTTCTGTTACATTTGTACTGAAGTTCCTCCTGTTAGTTAAACATAACGCTACTTAGTTCGTTTTACAGCCGTTATTCGCCGCTAATGAGCCCCAATACACCCCAAGTTTCATTGGAAACTTCGTTTGTTTTAAACTATTGGCGTCTTAATGTGCGTTCCGACGTTCCCGGTTATTTTACCCTTGATATTAATGGTATGGTACCTACGTACTCGTATACATATATTATTTGAACTCTCATCTTGGTGAAACGAAGTTCATGTCTTTATAACTTTCTTTTTTTTATAACGCTTCACACTTACAGCCCCACACTAGGATTCCCTATGTCGTGGGTGCCATGGACACAAAGACAAATACACAAACACCCAGACCGAGAACAGAAATTTAAATTTATCATTTAAATTCTTGCCCCGCCGGGAATCGAACCCAGGAACCTTCGAATGGTGGACTGGCGTGGTAACCACTACACTTCACGGGTCGTCGGGTCTAACGAGTTAATGTCTAGTTCTGAAGCAAGATTTTATTTAACTTTGAAAGGAAACCGAGTGTGAGTATCTGATGTTAAGTGGTCACTGCAACCAATAGTCACCCACATTCAACCTCAAATATCTGAGGTCGGTCGTATAGGGTCGGTGGGGGCGCTTCTTCACATATTGCGCCTTTAAAAATTTTAAATTTAGACAATAGTATGATAATTTCACTGCGACTCAGATATCTCTATGCATTAAAGGTGAATTTGCGAAAATTATAAAAAAATATATTTTTTGTTCAGTATTCATAGTATTATCAAAGGGGATACCGAATATTTCCATCGGAGCATGAACCCAATCGATTAATCGCTCGTCTCTTCCCCTTCCCACCCCACGATTACAAACTTTTCTGCTAATTAAGAGCCGACGAAACTGAAATATCTGCTCTTAAACGTCTCCAAATCACTAATTGTATAATTTTGATTTACTAATGTTCTTATTATACATCGATAAATTTTTAGTTAAAGTACATGTAGAGAAGGAGAGCAGAATAATAAAACTTATGTACAAAAAGTGTTACAAATACATTAAATTTATTAAAATAAAATAATAATTGTACAACATTCGCTAATAGATGGCGCTACATGTCACTAAAATTATTTAAACTGCCCTAATTTCAATTCGTGACTCCAGTATACTTTAATGCAATAAAAATTATTCAGCTTCTAAAACGAAACCTCATATCAAACATTCCGCTAGTGCAATTGTCTCCTGTAGAACATGGTTGGTTACTCACAAAACTCGAAAGCGTACTCGAACCAGCATAGCGCACGAGTTGACAATGCTACCGGTTCTGGCCTATTAAAATGTTTTCGAGGGATGAATTCGCTATTTAAGCACCAATTAAGGGCTGTACCGGCGTCGGGTAGCAAAAGCGAAATTCGCAACTCAATCGCAATTATTTTCCGTTCGCAAGAAATCTTGAAGCGACCGTTAATTGTGGAATGGCGACACGGCCTGGCGACGTAACGACGACGGAACGACGTCACGTTGCCACACGACACGATTAGCCAGCTGCTGCTCTCTGATCATCGTAGCATTAATTGAAGTTGAGTTGAGGTGTTCAATTTAGATACTTCACCTACATCAAGCAAAATTAAGGAATCATGAAACATTTATACATAAGAACAATTAAAAAATACATTAATTTATTAGTATGGTTATTCCGCAAGTCCATTTCTTGCTCAAAACCGATGGACGTATAGCTGCTATATTATAACTTAATAAATATGCCTTACAATAACTAAAGAATCAGTAGTGGATTAATTTTAAAACAAATGAATTCCAAACAAAAGTCGTGTCCGCACCTAGTGACGAGTTCGTCAGACAAGTAGGAGGTGTGACGTCATTAGCAATCTCTGGGCTGTGCTCGCGACAAATTGGAGCAATTACACCGCACAGTTGTTTTGCTACCCCCTCCCCCGACCCCCACACCCTCACCCACTCGAACTAACAACGTAATCCCGATCTCAATTGCTCTCAAGTGACAATTTATTAAAATTGGACAGTCGATGTGATATGCCCTTGAATTTAAATACGGTTTCAAGAATGAAAACGTTAAGGCTCGCTATTTTTTTCCAGTGTTAAGTATCCAGTGCAAAGTGAGTGAAAATAAAATACAATATACATTGAAATATTATAAATTCATAGCCGATATAAATTAGTGATTTCTTCAATGAATGAACTTAGTAACACCGCTTTTACGTAAGCCACGTACGACCGTTAAAAGAATACAACTAAACAACAAATACGGCGTCGATAATGTTAAAAATACTTTTAAGAATCGAGAACGCTACCCAACATAACATGTATTGCATTACGATATAAATAAGGACAGTATGACACACGATGTGCAAACAATAAAAATAATATTCCGAGTGCTGCAACAATTTATAAAGGAACAGGAGGAGAAATAAAATAAAAACGTATAAACGAAGGAGAACGGCACAGATGGCGCCACGTGAAATATTAACTAAATTTAAAAAAGCGAGAATTTCGAACGGCAAGTGTGAAATGGTGCGTGCGAAAATTTACAGCAGCACGGCGTTCGGGATTCGAGCGCGCGCTGAAACACCGTGAGCCGCCAGTGTTGCTAATAGTCACCTTTGCGCTTTGAATGGTATCACCATTCACCATATTCACTTTTATTGAACAGATTATAAAAGACTAGCTTATGCATGCGACTTCGTCTGCATAGATTTCATAATTAATTACTTTGCCTCCGTTTTTGACCACTTCAGGTATAGAATTTCGGAAAATCCTTCCTTATCAGATGCCTACGTCATACAAAGAACACCCTCTCAAGTTTCAGGTCTCTACGATTACCAGTAAAGTCTGTGCGCTGATCCGTCAGTCACACAGAACAAAACATTTTATATGCATGTATAAATTAATATTACGATAAAATTCAGTTGCTGTCACTTTCAATGTTGTGTCTGCAAATCACCTAAATTAATGAAAAGCAAAGTATAGCGAGTGTGAATAAGAATAATTCATAATGCTAGTGCACTCGGCTTATGAAGGTTCTTGGGCAAGGTTTACCGGGTCAATGAACCCAAGGTCACTCACCTGGATGCCGCATAACATTTGTGATCAAGTGGTCTGACCTAATTAGGCGAAGTGATGTAATTTATTAATTGCCGGCTATGGTTTTGGTTTGCAGAGCTGTTTATATCAGTTGTGTAATGTTTGCTTCACTATGATGGACTCATCAAAAGCCCAATTCAAAGTGGAACTGTTTTTGATGGTCATAAAATTTTGACGTTTTTTTAAATTTCTCATTTTGTGGTAAGCGTGAGAGCCCCTGTTAGGAATTTCTCAGTGTCCGTTGCTCCTGTTTTTCTCTCAAGTTATTATATTGTTAGAATTTAGAAGTCTGTTGAACTATTTTCTTGTATGAAATTCGTTGTAATCTTTATTCTAAGATAAAATATATTTATTTAATCGTAGTATTTAAAAGTTACTCCATTTTTCAATGTATTTACGAGTATCTTTACTTTAAAAAGAAGCATTAAACAATTGAAAGTCAAAATAATGGAATGTTGTGTATTTTTTATAATTAAAATGTTTAATTCATCCAGTGTCGCAACCTGAAAATAAACAAGACTTCCTAGAGCTTACTCATATTTAATATTTATACAACAACATTTTGTGAACTAGCTCTGTACAACTTTTTTCACTTAAAACATACTCGTAACTTCACACTGGTCGTTTGACATGAATGAAAGAAGCAGCGTTATTATTTTAAAACTAAGTTAAAAAAATCCATTTGAATTTCGTATTATCACTGTTTCGTATTTTCATTCGCAGGCATGAGCATGGTTCTAAGAAAACAATGTTGGTTCATTACCATAAAACTCAGCAGCATCGTAAAACAACTTCAATAGAACATTGACGTGTAAAATATGAGCGAATGCAGCATGAAAAATTCAACTCTAAAAACGTGTAAAAAAATATTACTCTCTTTCTTTACAAAAAAATACAAAAACATCAGCTACGAAGTTTGCTACAACACAACGTAAAAACTACAAAATACGCGCTACGTAGACTCTACGGTGCAACAGCTACGGCGCTACGACGTAGCGGAAATAAAAAGCGTAGATGCGCTTGTAAAAATTAATTGTGCGGAATACAAGTGTGCACCGTCGCGTCGGTCGGTAAATAACGCATTTCCAATAGAAGGGCGGGAGTGCGAATAATGAGACAGTTATTTTAAACTTGCACTCGGTTTTGTATTAACTCTATAAACGATTTGTTTATAAATATTTGCCCAACTTGTTCTTTGTGCAACTTGCAAGCATGCCTTCTTTTCTTTTTGGTATACACCATCACGGTTTTTGGTACACTTAGAATTCCGTTTTTACCACGTATTTTAATTACAACTTATTCCTTATATTGAATTCTGCTTTTACATGAAAAGCTTACTTACTTTAAAAATTAATGATGGCAAACGCATTGCGCGTTAATTTTTACAGCCATCCGTTCCGAATCAAAATATATGTTCATTTAATTTTGCATTTCGTTTGTCTCAATTTGCTGGAAAAGCGAGCGAAACAGTCGAGTAAAATTTTAATTTGTCAAATTAAAGGCTACTTAGCTGCATTGTCGCTGAAACTCGTTTATTAATGAGAGGACAGCTCCCGATTCGCTGGAACGGGGAACCGTATTAATCATTCAACAGTTAAGTTTAGCGCTCAAAATATAAAACGAGATTCTAAGCTTTCTACAAATTGTTCACGATTTGATCTTAAATACATGTAGAAACGGGATCATGTGCTTTATTTAGTAACTATATTATACCTAATGTTTAAACATTCGTTCATTGCAACCAAAACTATTTATTTAATCAGCTATACAAATTAATATTCTCCTCTGATTGGAAGTTCAAATCCAACACGCAATGAAATATTTGAATGAATGAATCATGTAAAAATTGAGGCATAATCGTTGATGACGGTTTTTTACTATGATATTATTAATAATACTTTCTACTATAATATGTAAGTAAAATTCACAGAATTATATACGACATATTTGATACGATGTAAGCGCACCACGTAGCATCCCTGGGATATTGCCAGGTCCTAACCGATGAAGGAAACAGACGCTCGACTGACAATAAGACGTTATAGAAGTAGCTGACTAAGATTTAAATCCGTCACCTTTTTAAAAATATGTTTTACCCGCTATTTATCAATAATGAGTCTACTCATTGGTCTCCGTTGCCTTCAATCTTTTTTATGTCCCACTGCTAGGCACAAGTCTCTCCCCACAACTAGGGAAGGCTTGGAACATACTCCACCACTCTGCTTCAAAGCGGATGGGATGAAATTTGCCACTAGCGGTCTCCCATCCGAGTACTATGCGAGCGCTATGCGCGCTTGATTTGGTGTCTATTAAAATCAGTTAACTTCTAAATCGTTGTATACTATGCTTAGATGTAAGTAAGATCTACTTCTGTAAGCGAGCCACGTAGGCTCGCTGGGCGGGCGCCAGGCGGCCGCTTGCGAAAACAATCGCAGTAGCGGCCGGACGTGGCGCGCTTGCAATGAGCGGCCTTTCGGACACGGATTGAGGGGTTCTATATAGGCTACCGTTTGAAACTTCATTTGAAATTTCGCCGAAGGATAGGTATCGAGGAACCATTGAATAATATTGGAACAAAGTTGTAGTATTGAAGCGCGTGGATGGATGACATTTTATTATTTTTTTGTAGGTGCATTAATTGTTTTCATTTTGTTCCTTCCAATTATGTTTTTTTATTTTAATAAAACGTCGAGTTAATCCACAGAATATTCTTTATCATTCCAAATTATTACGTTTAACAATGTACAAATTTGGCTAACCAAATTAAATTACAATTAACGACTCCCTTAAAGATTATATAGTTGAACTATCACGCTGAATGAATATTTATTCTTTGTTACAGCCGGAAAATGAGAATGATCAATAAAACTGCTATAAAAGCGACTTCACCTACTTTCCGATCTCGGATTTGTCTATAAAGCCCAATTTCTACATACTATCGCTGCAGCGATAACATCGCGATACATTCTCCTAACACACTTAAGGATATAAATGTGAGGAAAAATTGGTGTCTGTAAGTCTGGGTCGGGGCTGCTTGCCAAAATCTCCTCAGGTCACGTTCGCTTATATAACCCTCCCGGCGCTGCTGTAATTTTAAGAAGTATATTGGTTTAGTTTTTAACGCAGCATCGGTGCCAAGCCGACTCGGAATTAACCCTCGGCTGGTTTATTGCAGGCGATGTGCTCTCGGAACCGCTCGACAAATAACAATAACAACGTTCATAGCCACGTTAAGCTCCAACAAATTTCGACGTCGGAAGAATTTGGGGCACCGCGAAAAATGGACCGAGTCGTCTCCTTTGCGCTTTGTGCTTAAATGTGTCATTTCGCAGCACCGCGGCGTAAGCGGGTCGTGACGACTGGCTTCAATTATGAACACAAACTGCACAATTGTAATATTTGTTGATGTTCGTACTCGTAGTTCCGCGGAACTGCATAATACCTAAAGTTTACGTTCGCAGTTATATTTATTGTACTTAGTTTTGTTCAGAAACTTTAATTACGTGTTATTTGGGGTTTCACTCGTGATCTATTCTTCTTTAACTTGGCCGCTGACGAAGTTGAAGAATTTGTTCGTAAGACTTCAATGGAGAAATAAATATGTTCTTCTGAAATTATATCAAAAGAACAAGGGTAACTCCTTCGTGTTACTCCGAAACAATTCGCCGACTCATAAAGCGCTTCAATAAAGTGATTCGTAGAAACTTTTGTCAGTTCCTACAAAGACGCTCAGAATTTCAACTATGAGAACTTTTTGCGAAGCAATAGGAACGTCCTAGAAACCTATTGGAGTGACGTCTTTGAGTCGGTGAAGGAGAAATGGAGGCCCTTTACAAATTTACCTACCATAGTGGAGAAACAAAGCAGTTCTGATTCGATTTAGCGACGAACGAACGAGATCGTCTTTGATGTGACGAATCAAAGGCAGCGATCCGTCCGTAATACACTTAGCTGGGCCATTTCAGCCCCCTAAACCCGGGGGCTTCTAGCCCCCCGATGCACACCAGGCGACTGAGTTCAATAAGATTTTCATTAAGCGTTCAAAAGTTTTTAATGAGTGAGGATTTTACAGCTAACCCTTCCGTTGCAACTGTGCTAGTTCCGGTTGCAGTAGCTGCTTTCATATTATTGTTTATTTGAGCTGACGTTTTAAATAGATTTGTTCAATAACAATAATAATGATAAAATAATTATTAATAAAAATTACTCATATACATTTTGTAAAATTATGTGAATAATTAGATAAACTTGTTATAAGTTATAATTTCTGCTCTAAATGTACCTACAAGTATAATATTCGAAATAATGTGATGTTCTTATAATGGACTCGTTCGTAAGGCGTATGAATTGCATCAACTAGCACTCTCCAAACTTAGTGGATGAGAGAAAATGTTATATTATGAGAGGAAGGCAGGAGAACAGTGGTAGTTACGTGCGGTAGCTACTCAATTATATAATTTTAATTAAATCTGAAATACCAACCGCACTTTATAATAAGTGCAATTTATAATAAGTTATACACCTTTTGAATTTATAATGAATTCTTTCGCTAATTACTTCGCATGATTAAGCCACACAACTAACACGTTAAAGGCAATTACATACTATGCCTCTTAATTTCACACGTGTGTGCTTTCAGATTTTAATGAGAGCCAATCTATTAATACTACTATGTGGTAATATTTATTTAACGTGAAATATATTATTTATAGCTCTTTTTTTGTAAATATTTATGTGTGTCGTTTGAGCAGCAAGTAAATTAAGTATAAACCTTACAAAACTCACTGGAACTTTAATTCGATAATTAAATGTAACATACATGTAAAGATACGGTTTACAAATTTACCCCCATCAGTTATCATCAAATGATATAGCCTACACTTGCCATTTCAAATCATTCACTTACCAAATGAACACACTAAAATTCTAAAGCTACTTAAGAACTAAACAGAAAGTAGTAGACCAGGTAGGTTGTGTTCACACACGAAACAATTTGCATATTCATAAGATTACGTACTCCACAGTGTATTGTAACGTTCAAACTGATTTTATGCATTAATTTAAGCTCCAACGTCGTTAAACGAACTTCTTGCTTGAATAGGGAATTATTCCTCACACTCGTACAGGTTTTACTTTTTACATGTATCTTGAACTGTTATTATCATAGAGAAAATATAAAGAAGAAGCCATCTAACACTTTTTGCTCATCAGTTCCTGACACCTTCCCGCTCCCCCGCTCCCGCTCTTTCGTCATCCTTCCACCAACGAGTCATCATCCCAATTGCTATTAATTCATATGTCGTTGCATACTACTTACTTGCGTCAATCAAAACTTTTTTACGACTCTGTCGTTTATAGGCATCTGGAATATCCGAGCCGCACGTCTTATCGGAAGTCCTAATAATCTTTCTTGGTTATGTTATTATTTTAGCGATGTGATTGCGATATCTGCCATTTTAACTTGAGGTTGTTTCCCAGTACAGACGGTTTAACTCAATATGCGGTAAAGCCGTGTTCTAACTCGGATTAACTGAAATATGCAACAAAGCAAGCCGAGGCCAGTAATCGCGGCCTGGCGGAGGCATCAATCAAGCAGCGTGGAAAGCCACTTATCAGATCTGGCCCTATTTGCTCGCCTACTTATAACTCATTTCCGTCGATCGATTCTTTTTCTGGCCGGAGGACGCTTCTTGAGTGAGCGTTCCAAAGTGATTTTACGGACGTAAAGTTAGCATTTTTTAACCGACTTCAAAAAAAAGGAGGAGGTTCTCAATTCGACTGCATTTTTTTTATGTTCCTCATAACTTTCAACTAGGTGAACGGATTTGGATGATTATTTTTTTATATGAAAGCTGATGCTTCCCATTTGGTCCAGTTTTGACACCGGCATCCATGAGAAAACCATATGATAAGTTTTAAATTTTAGTATGTGCACGACAACTTTGAACTCTGTCTTTTTCGTAACGCGAATTTTAATTATTTTAAAAATAAAGTTCGTGGCTACTGTTTGACAGCATATTTCATCAAGTGTCGAAGAATAATAATAAAATGCAGCTTTATGAATGCGCAATAACTAAAACACAATACAGAGTAAGGCAAAAAACGCGCAGTGTGGTAATAACCTCAAACATGATACTTTAAAACTCCATGCGACAGGCAATCTGTTTGCAGTTAAACGTCCAGTTTGAACCAACGATAAGGCTGATTGAAAAACAATTTTCTTGTCTAGTTTACGAAGTTCTTTATAAAACAACGATGCTTAATCATAACTTTCCATTAAATGGTAAGGATTTTTCTTCGAATATTACTGGCATGAATAATACAATTAGATATGCAAAGCGAGCTAATAGTAGCTATTTTCTATTTTTAGTCATTTTTAATTTTCCAATCGATTACTGTTTTTGAGTTAATTATATTTGTAGTAGTCTCATGTAGAAATAATCCATAGAACTATACTTGTGTCAGATGTTGTCAAAGCTTTCGATTAGGTTTAACTACTGTCATCGGTCGATAACATCCGGGACTGACGGCTTTACGTCATTTTTCTCGGATGCAAATTTAATGGTTCAGGTTAAGAAAGGGTAAAATCGGGTAAAAGATAAAATTATTCATTTGCCAAACAAGACCCGGAATATCAACATTTAGAAACGTATCCGTTTATAAGTTCG
>DWAV01002367.1:0-11304 GCA_018231305.1 Noctuana lactifera | reverse complement strand
TGGTTTACGCTACTGAGCGTGCCGAAAAAAGATATATAAATAATCTCGAAAAACATAATTATCCGTCAGGCACAGTCAGTAAAAGTCAGCAGTCAGTAAAAGTCAGTAAAAAGCGAATATAAATATTTTTCAACTGTGAAACATTTCATTTTAGGCCTATGATAGGGGTATTTTCAGTTCGTTTCTAAACTCTGAAAATAAGATTGAGGCGCTTCTAGTGGTAATGGCTTTGTTGTGTTCAGCGCCAGTTTGACGACTCGAATTTCGCGCTGCGATATTCCAGAAAGTTATCAAAACTCCGCCGCAGCTTTACACGTGTCCTAGTTGAGCTTTAAGCCTTTAATTGAAATCGTTTTCCAAATTCGAACGGCATCGAGACACAACTGAAATGAGAAATCATCAAAATTTGGGAATCATGCCTTCGTAACTCGGGATTGTTATGAGTTAAGCGAGAAAACTTTTACCCAATAACCGATAATGGTTTCTTAATAATAATATCTTTCACGTGAATGATTGTCAAAAGTTTGATCGCTTTTTTTACTTCGCTCAATTTCCTGTTGAACAAATCGTGAAGATTCGATTAGAAAAGAAGTTTGGAAGTGACATTAATTATAATAAGAAAAAGTTATATTTTTTGTTAAGGATTAGCTACCTTACTTAATTTTGTAGTCTTATTTTTTGTTTCATACATTTTTGTAAAGAGCAGTAGGTTAGATATAAATAAAAAAACTTTTTTATAACAAGCTTTTATGCAAAATAACAGACGTAGGAACAAACTAAAAGCATCACTCCGCATGCAAACAAGCTCCATCATCAGACTAACAATATTTAATCACATGCAAATCATGCAATGCACATTGTATCATTTGCACGTTAGTCAATCCATGTAAACGTTATCAGTTGCACAAAACAATTGCTAAAATTAATTCTAAATTAGTGAAATTAAGTACCTACTCATAAATTAATTACAAATGTATTCGTTAGAAGGAAACTTTTAATAAAGTTCAGTACGATTTTATAACTTGTGACCAAAGAAATAGAATTGGCAAACATAGTTACATGGTAATAATGCAATACTCTCTTAATACTCCATTATCAGCCTCAAATAAGTAGTTGATCAGGTTTCAAAGGACAATGCACGTGTTTGCAGTAACAATTTGGTTTGCGGCCATCTACTGGCCATTGATTACTAACGAACACTACCTGACTACTATTACCTATCTCTCTACAAATACTACTAATTAATTGATTGAGCTTATTGGTTAATCCATATTAGGTACATCTTAAATAGAGTCTCTAGGAGGAATGGAACGGAGGAATGGCAGGCTAACCTATGGGTTCTTATGAATTAGAGTAAATTTTGTGTTGAAGTTTCTATAGAAAAAGTAACTATGAATTGTTGTACACCAATATTACTACAATGTTCCTTCTACCCATACGCCAAACATGGATAAAGATCACCCCGATCTGCCCCTTCTGTCATCCCGTTATATATATGTAATATATATATTTATGTATATATAAAGACTCCATTATTACTGAAGTCTAAAAACACAGAGTCAAAGACAAAGAACAAATAAACTAACTGGCGGTCAAATCCACAAACCGAGAAAGCTGCTCGGAATATAATGCTGAATTTCCTCATTTATAACGTCCATTGTAGGATAGTTTAGATGACGAGACCTATCCTGAACGAGAAAGCGATAAACGATATGAAACTTCTTTATTTTTATGACCATTACGACCAATAACCTTGTTCTATCCCACTACTGGACAAGTCTACAGACACTACGAGTACATGGAGTCTAAAATAATAATTATCGGCAGCAAGTGATTATGTTAACGGCTCTGACAAATCAATTTGAGTTTTTCAAACGTACTCGTAACATTTTAGAAACCCGAAACCTATGTTTGACAACACAGTTATGATGTCCTTGTTAACTAACATATTGATCAAATCAAAGAAAATAATTATGCTTTCAAAAACTCCTCAGACATTTTACAATAGATTTGAAAGTTTTTCATGATAACTCGTTTAGTGCAAATATATGCACCTATAAAGTGAACTATTTTGAGGATTTTTTTCACCTGTATCTAATCCCATCCCTTAAAAGTAAAGAAACGTGTCAACGTGCCCAAATAAAATAAAATATACCTACCGATCAAGGTAACAAAACATGTACAATATTTCCATCGCAATATTTCCTCCGCTATTATTTGCGTTTCTTCAACATCAGTCAACTGAAGATCTAATTTGTCGAGTTGAGCTCTCATTACTGCAGTTTATTCTGTGAAAAGGAAAATTTATCTTGTTATTGTTAGGTATACCTACGACACAGAGAATTCTGTGCCTATAGATTTTTAAGAGATAAAGTTGCTTGAGTTGTTGATTAACGATCGGAACATATAATATGTACCTATTATCAACTATTATTCCGCATACTTACTCCTTCCTTTAAAGAAAATATTTGAGTTTTTACGTTACTCTTATATAAATCAATTTCGATGTAATGAGGATAAGAAATTAGGCGTAGAATAATTACTTTAACAAAGTCAGACATCATAGCTATTTGAAGTGGAGGAATCGTCAAAAGTTAGGCAATTAAGATGAGCTAACACTTCTAATGAGCACCGATCCCTCCCAGAAGTGCCATTATGGTTACTGCGGCGCCATTTATACGTATTCGTATCCTGTCGCAGGTGGGCCAAGGAATATATTAATCCCAAATTGTCTGTAAAGTAGCAGTATTATGAAAATGAAAGTTGCTATAAAAGAGTCGAATTACTTACTTGTAATTATTGGAAAACAGTTTTTTGGGGATGTAATGAACTAATGACCCAAATACGAGTAGGTATTTATAAAAATAGCAACAAAAGACATAAACGCTGCATGAATCTGAGACCTTTTCCAATGTGACCCACTAGTAACTTAGAAATCAGCGAAAATCATGCAATTGATCGCAAAATAATTTTAGGGATTAATAGCATATAGGTACGGGGCACGAGTCACGACTTAATCACAAGTAATTGAGTTACAAACATACGAGTACATACATAATACAAACAAATTGAAAACCAACACCTTTTTGAAGTTTTTTGAAGGGTTTTTTAGTTTAAACACATACAAATTGTAATAATTATGTCGTCAAGTGATATTATGTACCTATCTCATATTATGTATTTATGTTTATTTATAGGTAAACAGACTAGTAGACACACAATATCGTATTAACAGTATATTGTAACTGTAGTTTATAGCCGATAGCAGGAACATAAGTACTACTGGTATTATTGTATTATTTATTGCTGTGTTAACTGTAAGCACTAAATTATTGTAGGAATTGTGAGCACACAGAAATACTGGCATTTCAACATCTAAACAGTACCCCAATATGACTGTGTTGTTGTTAATAAAAATGGCGAGAGGTATGGTCTAAAATTTTCCTGGCTATTTATTTATTTAACCGATTCATAAAATCATAGACATATACATAATATAGAAAAGGCATAATATAGTAACAAAATAACTATGTATTTAAGCTGGAAATACCACTTTCATTTCACAGCAAAATCAGCACCAAAAATACTAGTAGGTAGGTATGTACTTTGAGAACTTTAAAGACACAAGTCTTGTATAGGTAATACAACTATTAACTAGTAACTATCTTTGGAATTATGGACTGAACTTCTTTGAATATATATATATAAATATAGAATAAAAATGTATTGAGGAAATATGTTGTTTGTTTTGTAAATAAATAAGTATCTACAGCTCGGTGCCGATACTTGGTAACTCCAGTTCGAAACTTCAAGCTAATAGAGAGATACGATCCCCAGCAGTTGTTGCATTAGAAACTCCGTAAAGTTCGGAACAAAATGATAAGTGCGGTTTTTTTTGTCATCTCAGTCAGTTCATATAAAGGGGTAAGTATAGATTGAGATATTTTTATAGTTATGCACTACTCTGCATTCACTTCACTTTTGTAGGTCTATAGGTAAATAAATATTGTAGCATTTATAAAGTAAATAAAAGATAAGATAAACCACTAGTATCAAAAGTCAGTAGAACAAATATACAAAATATCAATGACCCATCAGGCTTTGATACAATGAAGGAACAGTTCGCTCTCGAAGTTCACGCTTAGTGAACAGTACGCTATCGTGGGTCTCTTCACAATAGTTACAATAAGCAACTATATAAATTGTAGGGTTTGTTCCGAATAACGCTTCCCGAGCTAATGTTTAGTTAGTTATTCGTAGTTTGGTTCAGGCCAGTTTAGTTTGAACCGACGAACCAACTTACGAGTGAATGAACTCAAACTATATTATTAACACTATCAATGACCTTTAAGTACTTAGTAGTACCTGCTAGTAGTAACACTACGGGGTAAATCGCTTTATTCGGATAACTGACTTACTATTTTATTTATCTAGAATAAGTAGTCGCAACATGTTATTGGAAGGCATTATTGTAACTAAACTAGTAAGTATAAATTACTTGTGAATTTATTGACTGAAACAGGCTTGACTTATTAAATTCAGTAGAACCGTAAATGGTGTTAGTTTAAATGACACAACAAGTTTTATTGAATAGACTTTAATCGCGTTTAAATTCTCATTAGCATTTGTTGGAGACAATAATAGGGTATAAACTTCGGCGAGCGCGGTTGAATAAACTTAAGCAGAAACCAGGAGAGCCCATTATTATATCGAGCCGAGGAGACTGGGCAGCTTTGGCGCCGCGTTTCATATAAATGTATTGCGATAGAGAAATGCAATTACACCACAAAAGGAAGTCTTGAATTCTCGTTTAATCGCTTTGTCATTTGGTCAAATATATTAACAGCTCAAAACATTTTTTTTAATAGGTACACAAAATAAGTTACTTATTATGATACAAATATAGTTACGAGTTTTATAATGGATAATTACAGGATAGTGTCTGAACAAATTTGTAACAATAGGTAATTAATTAGAGAGTTGTAGATTAATTTTTCACCTTAGAACCTATCATTCGTATTATTAATACATTTCAGAATTACCGAGTTATATAACTCTTACATAACAATTTATAACATCGAAAAAGGAAGAAAAAATTTCTTTCTGTTTGACCAGCGTATCGAAAAAACTATAAAGCTACCGTGATAATTAAGCCAATGACATTTATCAATTTCTTTAAGATTTAATTCGAACTATTTACAGTCAATAAACTTGAGCTGAGCATAAAGCACCATTTTATATCGAATCGAGAAGATCATGAATTGGAATTGTGTTCTACAAAAGAAATCCTGGCGCCTTTTGTCCCATTATTATTTTTATCGCATAACGTTAAAACACTTTTATTTCAATACTTTAATGGAAATACCACTGGAATAACACTTGAAAACTTATATTATTATCATGCAAAACTTACAGTTAAATCAAATACCTATTACTCAACGTGTTTTAAAAGCAAAAATGCTACTGAAGACCATAAAGCTTACAAAATCAAACAACTTTTAAAATCAAATGTTAAATCAACAACAGAGGATAAGGCTCCTTACAAGCGATTGTAATAAACTTTGACCGAGACCGCGAAGCTCCATTATTATATCGAATCGGGGAGACCGGGCAGCACTGGCGCCGCACTTCGTATTGAGATGGAGAAATGCAATTACGTTACACAAAAGAACTCCTTGCTCCTTTATGTTCAATCGCTTTACTCACTTTGTTATACTTAAGGATCGCGGAGAACTCTGTTTGCGGTTAGCCATTAGTCAATTTTTTATAAAATTGGCTAAAAATTAGATATAAATAAAGTTGTCATTTTAGTTTTTTAATCGGATATGGGTAAATAGTTAAATACATTGGTTTGGTTTTATACTCGCAAATTTAAACCCACATAACCTTAATGAATTTTACAGCGTTATCTAGTAAATTATATTTGATGGTCTATTGCTATTTCACTGCTGGGTAAGTCCTTTTTAGTAGACGTGCCTCTTTAGGATGTTAGATGATCAACTTTTTCTAATGTGAATCAATTGTTATTATTCAATAAACTCGAAAGATATCTATCACAAAATGTGCAGGGACTAAATAATAATTTGGTCACATTCTGATCTCAGGATTACACCGAATTTTCATTTTCATGTTACAACATTACGCTACAGCTACAGCGTTATAAAGATTATGGATAACTAGAATGTTAAATTCTTGTTACATATTTTATAATTTAAAACAAGGTGATACTATGAAAGACAAACGGCACGAGTATCTTGATTTAGCAAATGAGAAAATTATGAAGTATTCTCAAAAGAGCAAGATAAACTAAAACTTCTTTAAGCTGAAAATTTTCGAAATACGAGTAATCGGTTGAAGATTTTAAAAATGTAAACTGGAATTTGTGACTTGTGCCTCCATACACTAAACAAATGAAAAATTATTATGTGTAACAAATTATTTCACCCTTTTCATAATCTATACCTACATATTTGTTTTACTTTTAATACATATTTTAAGCAAACAAACTTGATTACAAAGTAATTTTTCTAATAAAAGGTTTTATACAATTTAATTACTAATGTTTCACATGGTATATACACTACCTAATACTAATATTTAACATATTATGTCCGCTACCTCGTTTGTAATAAGTAAGTTTGGAAAAATATAGTTTTACTGTTATATATAATGTTTATAAATGTTTATACATAACAGTACCCTTTTTATTTTATCGTTAATTGTTTATATTCTGTTTCGAGAAATATAAACAAACTGTATGAAAAGTGCTTTAAAATTAATGTTAAAGTACGTACAATGAAATGAATATTCTTAATGTTCACCATTTACGACTCAAAATAAATACATTCATTTTCATTATGTATATTTAAGCGTTTTACGTTGTTGTACTGTACAATAAAATTAAGGACTGAAATATTATTGTAGTGTGTATACATAGCAAATTTGGTTTTGCTGTGAGTAACAATGTTAATATTATTGATAAAATAACTAGATATTATTGTTTTGAATCCTTATACTCCACTACAATTTGGTAAAAATACCAACAGTACATTAGTAACGAAATACAAGAACTTTCTGTAACTACTGATGAAGAGTCACGAAATGATTAACAAATATTACCTTTTTTACTTTTCTGCGTATTTTTTCTCGTAAATTAAGTAAATCATGTTAGTGTCCTTTTGCTTTCCAAGAATAATAAAAGTATGAAAATATACGAATAATAATAATATGTTATTAGTCAAGTTTAATATTAGAGACGTCATAACGTAACAAAAAATATACTTTTGTGAATGTTTGACGTTACCTTAGCCATATCACGTAGTTAAGATTAATAAAATAAATGTAAAAAAACAATAATGTAGGCTACAAAATAGTGTCTCTAAGAATGTTTTATCTATAAGTAAATTTAATACGTTAACATTTAATAAAAGATCGAGATCCTGTAAAAGTAGAAGAAAGATATAGAATGAATCGTTCATTGTAATTTCGATATAAAGATGTTTATTCCTCAAAAAAGACATTACATCACTTATATGAGAACATACATTAGGAATATAAACATTATCCCGATGTGGTTAATTTTAATATTTTGTTACATAAAATTACATTTTTTAATCCTTGTAACGCACAAAAAGTTAATTAGATATTTGTTATCCTATTACATTTATTCTACAAGCATATATAAGTATTAAATGCAACAAAATATCAAACTTTCCAGGATCTCACTCAGGTACTCGTAAATATTCAATTATTTATGTAGTTCTTATAACTCAATCTTGTTATATGATAATAATAAGATTGAAAGCTTAAATATTCGTAAATAAATCGTTATATTGCTACTGACATCGAAAACACTAGTTATTTACCGCTTTTGGCCACCAATATGCAAAGTGCATTACCTACCGTACTTATGAAATTGAGGGCAGTGGAAAATCGACTAAAAGCCCTCAACAGCGTAAACAACTACAGGATATAGTAACATAATATTCACTACGTGTTCATAAATATGAAAATTGGTGAAAGAAATTGAATATTTTTAAGTATTTTTATTTTTCATGCTTTAATTGGTAAGGAGTAATGAAAAGCAACTGTTCACATGAATCCTATGTGATACCATCACATCATGAACCTACACAATCTTCATTTGGTTCGTTTTTATATGCACATTAAATAAAGCAACTGAAACTTTAATAATATGCCGAGTTTCTTTTTATAAACCGAGAAAGCAAATATAAAGTTTCCTTAAGCAAAAGAAGTTAGTAGCGAAACCGTGCGCTAGTGAGCATAAAAGTTTACAAATTCACAATTTACTTAAGGATTTGCGGTCGTGTGACAAACACGGTCTACTTTGCGAAGTTAAAAATTCACTTTAAACTGCTCTTACAGGTTAAGGACTGTAACTTAGAATTCTTTAAGTAGCTGAAGAAGTTTTCCCACTTTTAAAAGGTCATAGAAAATCATTAGCATATTTGAACAAATATTAATATCATTTTAACGGTTTAAAATATGAGTACAGAAAGTATTTTCAAATTTGATGTGAAAAAAATTGTAATAAAAACTGATGATAATATGTTACTAAGAATATTAATAATTGATATATAACGTAAACTAACGTAACGCAAAATGCTTCATCCGACTTCAGAAATCGTAACATGTATCCGTTTATTCCTTATATTCCTAACTAAATACTAGTTTTCATAGTAATTGCTTCAAATGCGGTGGATTTTCAAACCAACTTCAACCCCACATTTGACTCCCTCGGGATTCAATTCTAATTAAATTTGATCAAGAAAACATGTGTGTTGATTAAGAGACTACGGTTTAACAAAAGCTTTGCAATAGACTAACCTGCCACGGACGTCGGTACAAAGATACAACAATAAAGTTCGATTCTTACACCTTAACCTCGTGCACTTCAAAAATATTGGCAACATTTCGTCGATAAATCGTAGTAGGCAACTGGATCGTCGTTTAGTGATAGCGCGCCGCACGGGGCCCGTTAGAATAACTGCCGCCTTCCCATCAAGTGTATCGCCCAATAGCTCTCCCGGTACTGGCCATCCCGATATGGCTAATAGCCAGTACTACAACAAGTTTGGCAACGCTTAATAACTTAGATCTAAATTCCCAACGAGAACACCCGTGCATCAAGTATATAGGTACTGAAAATTGGAACAAAACATGCTGGCACTTGTTTACGTAGATTGGGGCTTACGCTGGACGTATGTTGCGCAAGATGCTTCAGTTATTTATTTCACACACGCCAAGTATGTATCGTGGAGCGGTAAACAAAGAACAGTTAAGCTTTAACAACAAGTAAATGCGCTAATGTAAAATGAAGGAACTATCAAGATTCAAGCACGTTTAATGTTTCTCATTAAATACTAACATTACTAACTTAATGTTTCCCATCTACAAAAAAATTATTCTAGTCATAATCCACAAATGGGACTGACTAGTGTTAGGTCATTATACCTATTATTCGTTGAGTTACAAGAATAATAATAATTCATCCATCAAACTTTGTCATTAAAAGTTGCCAAATAAAATGCTAGTTTTCCAGTCAAATACTCGTAGATGTAAAATGATTAATTTATTACAATATTTAATTTCTAAAAAAAATTTGTCTTATTATTACAATTTAATTAAACAATAAAAGTATCCTTGTAAGTTTTTATAATAAAACCGTCTGCTCTTTCTTTCATAAAATGAATTAATTATGTGACCCAAATGCAAATCTGCTATTTACAAGTATCTCCACTTAAAGTAGGTACTCGTAGAGAACAAAATAGTCCGCATACTCATTAACAGTATTTTGCAGTAAGCTCTTATTGCGGTCTTGAATTTTTATTCCCTTTTAGTAGCTTTAAAAGCGGTAATGCAGTTTCTGAATACATTCTTTGTTTCCTGAACATTAGCATAGTGATTATACGGGTTATCTTGATTTCTAAATAAGTACTGATTCACCATTCAGATTTCATATCTGCCTTGTTCACGCTATTCGTCTCTAGGTTATTAACTTTGAATAGAACCATCGTTTCTTTGAAAGTAAGTAAAGTATTTCATTTTAGATGAGATAATATTGGCAAGGAATAATCTCTAGGAACGAATAATTTCTATGCAATCCTACAAGTATCATTGCAAAGAGAAAACGCGCGCATTTTATGTGTGCTGTATAAAACAGGAATTGGAATAATAATGTAATTATTTGCAGATGAAAAATATACGTGAGTAGCTGTAGACTTTGTTTAAACTTTGCACTGAAAAGGCTGCAGTAGGGGTTAAAAGTGGAGTGGCCCTCTAACAGCCCCTATACCTATCCGTTCCTACTCGTACACCGTTGACAAAGAACCCCTAACGATTCGAATTTATCTTGAACTTTCGACTAAACCCATCATTAAACACTTGCATACACACACTTACACATTGTTTTCGGTTTAATAAGGAAGCGAAAACGCGCTGAGTTTCTGATTTTCGAATTTCTTTATCTCCACTCTTTCTTCAGCGCGTCACGATCGAATTACCAATATTTCAACATCCTTAACTTCGCACTATTTATTAATTTAATTAACCCCCTGCAATAATAGGTATAAGTTAGAAAACAATATAACCTATTGGCGTCCTTTATTAAATTTCAACATTTGCCACGTGGAAATATTTGTAGGCAAATTGTTCACGAGTCTTCTGAGTAAACATAATGTAACATATTTTTTATAACGAAAAGTTTTTATATAAGGGTAATACAGTTGTTTGGGTATTCAAGAGAATTTCTCATGAGAATATGACAAAACGGTGCTAGGGTTTTCCCAGCGGACAAAAGTTCCGACTTTTGGTAACCTCTGAACTCATTGATTGGCACTTGGCTATGGCGCTAACTTGTTCAACAATACTCAACACATAAATTTGAATAAGAATATATCTTTATTCCTTTTTGTCAATATCACATAAAAGCAACGTTGTCAAGGACTGAATACTTAGTGATACTTGATAGTTACCTACAACACAAATACCTACTCAGTCCTTTAATTTTTTATTGTCTCCTTTAACTTTAATCTCGTCTAACCATTGACTAACTATAAAATACTAAATCAACATTTAAGTATAAATTCTGATAATTATATAAAAATTTTACACAAAAGTAGCACTTTACGTCATTTCACTTTTTATTGCATTATTTTTAAGCTTAGGTATATCGAATGAACATGATATAAATACGAGTATAGCTCGTTATTTAAATCTTTACATTAAGTAGTTTAAATAAGAACAGTGCAATAAGTATATTTTTAGTAATTAAATAAATCTCAT
>DWAV01002366.1:0-11305 GCA_018231305.1 Noctuana lactifera | reverse complement strand
GTAGCAGACGAGCATGCAGGCCACCTGGTGTTAAGTGGTCGCTGCCGCCCATGGACATCTACATCCAACCTCAAGCAAGCTAATGTCCTGCCTGAGGTCGCATGTAGTTGCCCTCCCTGGAGGCTGATGGTCGCCTCGTGTAAGTGTGGCCGGCAACTGCACCTTTCCACCGAAACACAAGTGAATAGCTTCATTAGCTTCACAGCAGACATGGCTGCAGCGGTGGTATTTCCCCGCTCAAACCATACAAGTTCTACCACCTACATTACTATTAAAAAATAATTTCAATATTGGTGGTTACCATGCCAATCTACCATTCAAGGATCCAGGGTTTGGTACCCAGCGAGGTGAAGATTTAAACTAAGAATTTATATCGCTCTTCCCAGTCTGGGTGTTTGTGTAATTGTGTTTGTGTGTGTCCATGGCACCCACAACACAGGGAATCCTGGTGTAGGGCTGTAAGTATGAAGCGTTATTTATTTATTTATTTTCAAATATCTTTACCCAATGGCGAGCAATCCAGATGAGAGTTTCGTTGTCCAGTCTGGGTCCGATGAGGGGGTTCATCTGTGCCATGTACGCGCACAGCCAGCTGGAATGAGAAACAATATACACTTAAATAAACTATCAAGAGAGAACAGCGATCTAACTCCATAATAAACACACTGTGAAGGACAGACGGTGAAGGAAGAAACACATTGTGTTTCGTTTAGGGTTGCTGCCGGACACACTATACTTGAGGCGACCACCTCAGTCCTGGTGAGTAGCAACGCCTCAACGTATGATCTCAGATAGGACAACTCTCCTACATGAGATTGGAACTTGGATATCCATCCATCCTTGCTACTCATAAACAATACAAAAAACTTTCATAGATCAATGCAATATCATTACATTGTTAATATAATAATAACATTTATTAATGTCACTACATAGTATAAAACAAAGTCGCTTTCTCTGTCCCTATTTCCCTATGTATGCTTAAATCTTTAAAACTACGCATCGGATTTTGATGCGGTTTTTTTAATAGATAGAGTGATCAAAGAGGAAGGTTTATATGTATATACGTTCACAGTTTTTCTGTACAGTATTTAGTATCAGCATTGCACCCGTTCGAAGCCGGGGCGGGTCGCTAGTAATATATAAACCTTCCTCTTGAATCGCTCTATCTATTGCTGAACTGCATTTAAATTCATTGAGTAGCTTAAAAGATCTAAGCCTCCAGACAGGAGAAGCGATTTCATTTTATGTAAAGAAAAGATGTGGTATACCTTTAAAATAACTGGCAGTTAAGTGTCACTAAATTTACATGACTTTAATTACATTACTTTGGTAAATATAGTAGGTTTCTGAACATTTAATGTGACTAATACTTGATTACAAAGTGAATATTTTTATCCTTGTTGAGTGTAGATGCTAAAAGTGTTAATAAAATTATACTTACAACAACCAACACGTCGCGGCCGTCAGCATCAACACGACTTGGATGATTCTGGAATTGAGAAACGATTTAAAATAGTATGATTTGTACGAAAACTGTGAAATTTATGAGTTCTTCGAGCACGTAACACATACCCTCTGTTGGGCCCCTTAGGCGCAAAGAAAGGACACACGATGCCAATGATGCCCCAGAAGACCGTGAAAACAGTGATAGGCACGAAAGAAGCACCCATTTTGGGATAGGATTCGCTTTATTTCGCGAATTTATTAACTCAAACAAACATCAGCTGCCCCAAAATGGTGGATTTTATTGGAAAGTTGGTAGCATTGACAGTCTAAGTCATATGACATGTATGTTCGGATACTAGTACTAATACAGACAATAAAATGGAAACGAAAAAAAATTCTTTATTAAATTAAAACTATTAATAAATTTAATAAATTATATATTATCAGAAGATTACTTAGTTGCACAGCAATATCAATAAAAATTGTCATAAATTATATTGAAATCAATGTACATGAAAGTACGAAACATAATAAACATCAATCATTCATCGAATTATTTGATTTTGCCATCAATCTGTCAATAAATTTAAGATTATTATGACAAAATTATAGGTCTTTTGTTAATATTATTATAATTTTGTGCTTTTTGCACTCGAAGGACTTTTTTATGTCCTGGAACTGATGTTATTAAAAAAACATGACCCACAATTTTTTACACTGGCGAAAAAGAAAGGCAGGCTTTCGAGATAACAGCACTAACACGGATATAAAAAATCTTGAAGAGATAGTTTACGTTACAGTAAGTTTATTTGAACCTAATTTAAGCCAAATAAATCAGTCTGCCTGTTTCATTTTAAAGTCTAGGAATATACATATCGAGTTGTATTTTTTTTTCCAGAATTCTAAAAGTGCCAGAAGTACGGGATCATGGAGTGTAGTTCCAAAAGATTCGTGTGAGGTTTATAAAGACAGACGAAAACGTCAAGTGGATTCCGAGAGGAAAAAAGAAAATAGAAACGAAAATGAAAAGATTAAGAACAGGGTCATAAAACCAAAAAGAAATATTAATTCAAGGCGAATATCCGCAAAAGCGTCTAGGAGGCGAAAACGATATAATCGGAGGTCAATGTGATGATTAGCTTTCTAACCAATCAATTTTTTTCTCGTCTTTTTTTTATTTATCTGTTACATTTATTTTCAGACCGGTTTACGACGAATCATCCATAGATACTACGGATTCTTCTAATTATCCAACGAATTCTTGTACCACGCGTACCTCAACGTCTTTTTCCACCTTTACCTCGAATTCTCATTGTAGCTGCATGGATTGTAATTAAATTGATATCTGTTATGTTTAATATGAAGTTTTTTTTTTAAAAAAAAGGTCAAGCTAATGTTAAATCTGTTTAAAGAACTACATATTATTATATTAATCATTATGTTATGTTGTAAAAACAATGTAGACAGACACCTATGTATTTGGCTTTAATAAGAAACTCGTGCAGCGCCATCTAGCGCGACACAAATAATCACCAAATTTGTCGAAAATTCGCAATCTATTAAAGAATGACAAACAAAGTACTTGGCCAGTTAACTTCTTACTAACGACAACAGAGCTATAAAAAAGAAAACAACTTAACACATAGATAAACGTCTTTAGAAATGACAAAATGACTTTTTGATCTTTGAATAATAATTATCCGGAAAAAACTACCAAAATTCTCGTGAAAAAATATGTTCAATATGGTCATCCGATGTCGGAGCTGGGCGTAGATGAGTATGCCGCTGTGCTCGTCTGGTTAGGCATCGTGTCTCTGTATACAACCCTATTGGCCATCACAGCGCTCGGTGTTATCTTTGTACTGTAAGTATTTATTCAATACTCCTGGTGAAGTCCTGGTGACCTGTAGCCCTATCACGAACATTTTACAAATCCGTCATCGAGTAGTAACAGTTAAATTTTGTATGGGATTTTGAACAGCGCCCCGTATTGGGTGTATCGGGAACTAAAAATCGTATGGATAAAGTGACATTAGGTACGTAACTCTATTACATCGTAGTTCTTTATTATTCGTGATAGGGCTACTGTAACTCAGGTTTTTCCAAGCCTATATCAGGCACCAGGATCTCACAATGCTAGTTTTAAGTAACATAGTTCAAGCCTATTTTGTATCTAATTGTTGAGAGCAAATAAAGATTTATTATATTAGGTTTTTTTTATTAATGGCATTACGCTATTTGCGCATCGCCAACGACAAAACGGAGGAAACCGGTCGGATAGGCAAGGAGACGGATGTTACGTTTTAGTCGAAGCTTTGCATTTAGGGTACACCCACAGACTACATAGATGTAGGTACACCTATTGGCTAGTTGTCTCTAATCGTCATAATAAAAAATCTCAAAGTTCTACTGACTGTCGGTTATTACAAGAGATTTGTGTGTTTCGGAATGCTTTAAACACTTTGTTTATGAATTGGATAGTTCTTGAAAAACTGTACCGTCTTTCTACAATTGAAAAAAATGTGTTTTTATAATAACTAATAATATACATTATTCAAAGGTTACGTCGCTGTGAAATTTATTTTTTAATTTGCTTATGTTTAGATTTTACCAAATCCTATTTTATTTTTAATAGCTCCTGCGCGATTGAATCTATAATCTATAATGCACAGGCTGTTTGTAAATTATTTTTACGTATAGCAATACCTCTACACAGTTGTCGCGTCATTAACTGTCAATGTCAAATGAGTTAACGCCAAATGAAATTTGAATTAAGTTTACCGTTTGTATTTTGTGTGATATGTTTTTTATTCTAATTACATACTGATAATAGAAAAATTAAATGAAGGACTATAATAAAAATTAATATATATTAATCCGTGATAAAGTTTTGTTATTATTCGAAATGGATGAAACACAGAACAGTACTAAAAACACAGATGCGGCGGCGACGTAAGTTTCGGATTGTTTACATTTTTGCTGCTACAGAAATGATCTTCCATTTCGATGAGGTTTTTTCAAGTTCAAATCTTTTTAGCATCACCTATGAACTTGTATTCGACACAAGTATAACGTCATAACATAACTCAAAAAAAAATTTAACGTCTGACAGTCTATTCAATTCTTAAAAGACCTATCTTTTTTAAGGGTTCCGTACCTAAAGGGTAAAACAGGAGCCAATTACTGAGACTCCTCTGTCCATATGTCTGTCTGTCTGTCTGTCCGTCTGCCACCAGGCTGTATCTCATGAATCGTGATAGAATGTTGAAATTTTCACAGATGATTAATTTCTATAGGTGCTGTAACAACAAATGTCTGTGAGTCCCATTCGCATTTGGCCAGTTTTATTTTTATATATTTAAATTATTTTGTATTATGGTGTCCACCATACTAAACACTAAACCAATGGACTGATTGCGATGAATTTGTGTATTACGTCTTGAGTGAGCCCTGAGACAGGTAAGATTCATATTTAGAACCTGTTGCTGGCGCCACTCCTACTGCTAGGTAACTGGATTTAATTTTTCATTTACACCAACATTCCAGCAAAAGTGAATATTAAATAACGCTACACACTCACAGTCCCACACTAAGTTTCTCCGTGTCATGGGTGCCATGGACACATTCAAAGACAATTACAACAAACACCCAGGCCAAAAACAGCAATCTAAATTCATCATCTGCCCCACCGGGGATCAAACCTGGGACCCTTTGAATGGTGGTGGTGGTGGACTGGCGCGGTAACCTTACACCACATGGCTCATCAATATTTATATATTTGGATGTCTGTTATCTGATCACCAATATGTTAACAAAGACAACCTGCATACTTCACGCCGGTGGTTTAATTTAGTAGTAGTTAAAATACAAAAATTCCTTTCCACCTTTCCAGAAGAAAACGCCGTTCCTCAATCCTGAAGAGTCAGCGGGCGCCGCGCACCCCCTTCTCTGAGCTGGAGTTCAATGTGGCCACTCCCACCGCTACAGCTAAGAGCCGTCGTGTCAGCTTCTCCAGGCGGATGGGTGTTGCGTGAGTTTCTGATATGATGATTATAATCTTCTCCATTTTTTTTTATCGTTTATGAGTAGCAAACGAGCATGCAGGCCACTTGATGTTAAATAGTCACTGCAACCCATAGATAGCTACAACCATCCTCAAATAGGCGAGTCATCCTATCTGAAACATGGAGGCGTTTCTACTCACAAGGGCTGAGATGGTTGCCTCAAATATAGTGTGTCCGGCAGCAAGCCTCCCCAACTGAAACACAAGTTCTTGCTGCAAGAGTTGCTTGACCGTGGGTTATAAGGGCACCGGTGGTACCAATCCGGGCAAACTCATAAAGCTCTACCACCTATCATTATTTTATTACCATTCTTGCTATACTTTCAAGATTTAGATTAGATTTAGACCGTAGATTAAAATATTTCTTAACATTATTCTTACAGAGAATTCATAACAAACGACGAAGGAACGACGACTTGGAAGAATTTTTACGAAGAACAGAACAAATCTTTAGAATCTTCTGGCAACGAGTCTGCTGCGAATGGCGCGCGTCCTTCCATAAGTCACATTGGCAAAAGAATATTCGACCAACAGTTTGAAGATGTAGTAGCGGTTGATTTAGGCGCTGAGTTGATACCAGGGTCCAGGGCTGCCAATTTCAATATATCTATAAACAATATCAATTTAACACAACAGCTAGCAGCTCTAGAATGTTCCATCGATGATAAGAAGCTTACGGTACCTCAGCAGCACTTCGAATTGAGCTCTTTAACAGATCATCAAAGTAAACTGTTCAGTGATGACCTCACTATACCTGTTGTGGGCGAGATGTCCAGCAAAATCAATGTTAACTTCTCCATCATGAATCCTATAGGCAACAATGATGAGAAATGTGACGATTTAGATGAAATACAAAGGGATTTGGAAAGACCTCACAATGTTGTGTGTCCAGGGCCGTTTAGAGGAGGTGAATACATTGAAGTCGATTTAAATATGACTCATGTGGCGGTAGCAAACGAAGTGTCGAACATGTCCATTACAGATACGATACAAAGTCCGAAAGTCCAGGAAGTGTCCAAAATTAATTTTCCTAGCAAACAGTTATCTTTTCCAGATAAAGACTGGGTGATTGATAAAGAGAACATTGCCGTTAACCCGTATATTACACCTTGCGAAACAGATAATTTTGCTATCAATGAAGAACCTGATCAAGTTTTAGTTTTTGATGGTAAGAAGTTGACAGTTCAGTCGGAGAAGAAACAGCTGCCTGTCACTGCAGTCGACAGTAAAATGGACAAAGAAAATTGTCATCCGGTATTGTTACTTGAGGAACCTATGAAAAGTTTACCGCAAAGGAAAACTATTGTGTTGAATGTCAATGACGATTTGCCAAACTTTCTCGATGATCCTATATTGCCTCAGTCTCAAAATTTCGCTAGCGTCGCATCACAAAGAAATAAAAGAACCACGATATTTGATGAAGAATTGTCTATGTCTATAACACAAGCACTTACTAATAAAGTGGACGTAGCAAGTAAATGTAAAACGATTGAATATGACAATACGATCGGTAATATCTCTATAACGCAGGCTGTTCCTTCTAACGTAATAATAGAACAGAAAGCTCCATCAGAAAAGAGAAGAACAATTGTGTTTGAAACTCAAAACGCAGACATATCAGTGACTCAAGCCGTCTTTGACAATATTTTGTTTGAAAGACCAGAAACACAAAATAGAAGACGAACCACAGTATATGATGACGGTAATCTATCTCTTACTCAAATGGTACCAGCGAATGTGATTGTGCCCAAAAATGTTGAAAATGCAAACGTAGAAATGCCTAATAGAACAATTTTATATCAGAATAATGTAGATGACATTTCGTTTACCCAAGCAGTGCCAAATAATTTGCAGTTGGAAAAGAAACGGATTGATAAAACGACTGTATTTGAGAAGAGTATTGGCAATATTTCTATGACACAAGCTCTACCGTCAAATATAATTTTTAACGTAAACAAAGAGGTTGGACAGAATAGGCGGAAAACTATTGTGTATGGAAATGATGATGTCAACATTTCAATGACTCAAGCGATACCGAAGAACCTTGTTCTAATAGACAAACCAGAAGTCTCGACTAAAAGACAGACAATAGTATTCGAAAACGATGCAGCGAACATTTCTATCACTAAAGCGGTACCTGCTAAGATTTTACAGAAAATTTCCATTAAATCTGATATTGACAGTGAAATAAATCCACCTATTAATTCAACAGTATCAATGGAAGTTAGTGAACCAGATACAATAGCAGATAAGCCAATAAATAAACCTAAAAGCCCTGTTAAAAAGAGGCTGACTATTATGTATGATGATGATGCAGATATATCTATGACTCAAGTGTTACCAGTTAACATTTTATCCACAAGCCAATTTACTAAATCAGATAAAGGAAAAACTATCGTGTTTGAAAGTGAAACTGGGGATTGTTCCTTGACACAAGCAATACCAAATAATATATTGAAATACATATGTGAAGAAAAATTGAGTCAAACATTATTGTTTCAAAATAAAGACGTTTCAGTGACGCAAATAGCTTCTGATGTGAGTTGCGTAAAATCTAAAAGCATGGTTATTGATAGCAAGAACGACAACTTACCTAAGGAACCTAAGCGCAATGTGCCAACTAAAACTGTAGAATTGAAGGAAGATATACAAAACGATTTCGGCAATCTATCTATAACCAAACCCATTCCTCACGACATAGTTGAAATTGAAAAAGAGATTTTAAAAAAAGATATGAAGAAGTTTGGTAATTTAACGCAATTTGGAGAGAAAACTCTACTTCAAGAATCATTGCCTGATATGTCTAATATAGATGTATTAGTGTATCAAGCGACGACAATCAATGAATCTAAGATGGATTTGCATGAACCTGACGTACAAGAAACAGTGTCGAATAATTCAATTGGCACTCAGAAGATAAATACATCTGTTAAATCCGATGAAAGTAACTTAAGCCCAGCCTCTAATGAAGTTGAGTGTATGGAAGAAGACAACATGGCGATACAAACAGATGAAGACGATGTTAATTCTAAAGCATCTAGAATAGTAGTTGGTAACCTTGAAGTCATAGAAACAGCGAGCAGAATAATGTCCCAAGAGACTAAAGAAAAGAAAAAGTCAATTCTTCATGAACTTCTCGATATGTCTACCACATCAGTCGATAATGTTGTGGAGAAAACGATAGGGGTCGTAGGTGAAATTGAACTGGTAGATGACGCCTCAAATAAGTCTGAAAGTAATTCGATTGATCGTATTTTCATTATATCAAAGGATAGCGATGAAAATGTTAAAATATATAAGGACGAAAATAGTTCAGTGGACAAGATGGCTGTAGATAGACAAGAAGAACATGTGGCGGCTGCTGTAGATAAAGTAAATGAAATAGAAGCTAAACCCTTTCCAGCACTTGAACTTCAATCAGAGAATCAAATGGAAATTAATTTAGAAGGCAAAATAGCAGAGCTAAGTCATAGAGTTATAAAAGAAAACGCTTCGCCACAAAACCGTCATTACGAAAAAATTCTAAGCTCAGATTTACAGGCTAGTTTCAAAAAAGACGTAATAGATAAATCAAATACCAATAGTTTTGCTAATCTAACCAAAACACGAAAATCGTTAAGGGAAGCGGATGATACTAAAGAACTCTTAGAAATGCTTTCGGATTTCACCGATAGAAAATCGTATGCGCCTATCAAAGAAGATGACGAAAATATATCCCAAATAAAGGCCAGGAAAAGTGTGGCTTTAGAACATAAAACTGAAGTAAAAGAACCTAAGCGTTTAAGTTTTGCCCCGAATAGACAGTCTATAATCTTAAGTAGAGAAGATTTACTTCATAGTTTGTCTATGGCTCAAGCAACACTACAACGAACACGCTCCGATATGGACGATAGCGAAAGTATAGAGGACATAACCGAATCACCCACTGAATTAAATGAAAGCGTAGAATCTCCTAAAAAGACTGTACGAATGAGCAATGAAGTTGTCAAAACTTTGCATTTTGAAGATGAATCGTTAAGCGATACCAGTTTAGGATCTGATGTGAAACGGACTCCGTTAAAGAAAACAGCATTTGGTGAAACGTCGTACATGAAAGAAAGTAAAGCTAACGTTATTCCAACTTACTTGAAAGATGTTTCTGACAATATTAAAGCACTTATGAACGATTTAGTGAAGCCGAGGCCGGATCAAATGCCGTTTGAAGTTACTACAAAAATGAAAAGACAGCCATCGACTTGCAGCACACAAATACAAGCCAATCTAACCACATCGAGCCAGATTGATTTAGACGTCGAGCTGCATTCAAATGTCAACTCTGTGTATGAGCTTACTAAAACTGAATCTTTAGCAGCAGATATTGCTAAAGTCGGAACTAAAGCCGTTGGTGAAGCTCTTAAAAAACCTGTCACTGCTATATCTGTCGATACTTCGGATATGGACGTATTGAATGCATCCTACGCCAAGACACATTTTCAAGTTAAATCTTCATTAAAAAAGACTGCTCAAGTCCCAGTGCTTCTTTTCGATCACCATAATCCACTAAATAATGTTTTGTTAGCGCCTCCCAATTGTACAGATGTTCATAAGTACAATCCAGGTTCATCAGGAGAGAATTTGAATAACACAAAACATGTTGACAACGAAATGAGAGATCAATACGAAGTGGAAAGAGTTACTACGCAGTATCACGTTGAAAGCCACGTGGGCTTACAATCAGGCGATGCTAGTTCAGATAAAAAAGGAGATTCACGTAGCCTGTTTTCAGATCCTAGCAAGCCTCTATCTATGGATAGATCTACAGAAGGGATTGCGATGGAAATTAAAGATACAGAAGTTAACACTGTAATAGTTATGAAGGGTAACAAGGAATTGCTCGAAGCGAGTTCATCTTTAACTTTAGTTGATGACGCCTTGACTCAAAGCGTATTTGACATAAAAGTTGACACTCAAAAATCGCCACAGAAAGACTCTCCAGTCAAGGTGATATACAAAATAGACGACGAAGAAGCTGCAATGCTAGAAAACATGGACTCTGATTTAGTATCCAATGACGATGAAGTAGAATACGCTAAAGCTAAGAAACGCAGCTATAGTCCAACTCGACGTGATACGCGACCGTCCATGACATCAAGCGCTGACGTCACGCCGAAACCGCTAAGCAAAATGCAAAAAATATCAAACAGTCCCAACGTTTATAACAATGACGCTTGGACTCCACCTGACAACGATACAGATAGCAACACTGAGACTAAAGAAATTAACGAATCCCATAAAAAGAAATCGCCACGAAAGTCTAAAGGCAGTCCCAAACATAAAAAGCCTGGGACTGACGTAACAGTGCAACAATTGATCACAGAGTATAAAATAACGAAAATGCAGCAGGACATGATCGAGGATCAGATCTTGGAAGCCATGCACGATAGATTATCTACTAGTATTAATTCAAAAACGGTTAAAGCCCGTGCACTGAGCTCGGCCAGCAGTAAGGACGAGAGCGAGATGGAAGACGAGAAAGCTGGTGGGGTGAAAGAGACAGTCTCGTACGTTGGTAGTCAGCCGTCCAGAGTGGATTGGCAGCCCGAATTGAAGGAGATGCCATCGAAAAATGTGGTATTAGAGTGCGAATCTGGTGTCAATGTTGTCGCCAAGATTGACATGCTGCCGTTCATGGGGTAAGTAGTTTGAAATTCTAATGTAGAAGCATTTATAACTTTAATGATTGCCTTCAACCCTTTTTATGTCCCACTGCTGGGCACGGGTCTCTCCCCACAACCGAGGAAGGCCTGGAGCATA
>DWAV01002365.1:0-11306 GCA_018231305.1 Noctuana lactifera | reverse complement strand
TGCTCCAGGCCTTCCCCGGTTGTGGGGAGAGACCCGTGCCCAGCAGTGGGACATAAAAAGGGTTGAAGGCAGTTACTATTTAATACCAAGAATTTAAAGATATAAACTTCTGTACTGTACCGTCTGTACCTACTTGCCTTTTTTTATAAACATTTTGGATGAGCTGATTTAGTCATTCGACACCAAAATCCTACTCTCAGTAGGTACCTGATATGATAAACTCAATCTTAAGTTTAGTTTATTAATATCGACCTAAGTCTATAATCTAAAAAAACTTCGAAAACAGTTAGACGGTGGGCCTTCAGATTACCTATTCAGTTTTTCATATTACTCAGTTAGGTACCTACTTTAGTAACAAAATTGTAATGTGAATTTCCATACTTATAATACCTATTCTCCTATAGATCGGTCGGGGAACTTAGGATAATAGTATGATTACTGCCCACTTTTCTGCCCACATGCATGTAGTGAACCTACCCACTACATATCTACATAGGTACATTGCTCGTAAGATTTCATTAGAAACCGCCAACGCATTGTCCGAGATACGAGCCTCGTATGTAGGTACATAAACTCGTAGGTAGCTCCTAATAGGTAGGTACCCACTACCCACAATACGTAAATGCATGACATTGTGAAAATGACAATTCTTTATTTGCATTGTGTAGGTATGTAGGTAACTAGGTAGGTACTTACTTTGCAAAAATTTTGAGTTTGCCATGTTTCTCCACTATAACTATGCAAATAGGTATTATACCTAGCTAATGCTTATCTATTTATTTAAAGATTAAAACACATTATTAAGTATATAATATCTTATATCAACATAAGACGTCATCAGCTTAGTGAATGGAAGCCCAAGAGAAAAACGTCAGCGTAAAAACCTATTGGCACGTCAGTGAAGCAGTTTAGATTAGACTATAGGTGGTAGGTACGTAGTACCTACTTCTTGGAGATCGGGACCGCTGGTGTACTTTTAAATGCTTTCAATATTTATCATAAAATAGAAGAAATAGAGCATACATTAATTCAAAAAACTAATTAGATAATAATTTATTTCTAAATCAAGTTAAATTGTTCAGATTCATAATTGTTAATCACTTATAAAATAGGTAGTCAAACTTTGATAGTAGCTAAGTAATGTAAGAAAATAATAAATACTATACTAATAATAGGTACACCGGCACCTACAAAAAAAATAAGGGTTTAAAATAAGTATGTGTATGTTAGATATACTATATGTATATTTTCATGAATTCATTTAAAATACTTACTACCTATATTTTTTGGAAAATAAATACTTTATCTTTTCAAATAGGTAGGTACGAAGTTGGCCGACCACTGCCTAACATAAAAAGCAACTTAGTTTATTTAAAAATTTTAATTGTGACAGTTATGAGTGACTCTTGAGTGGCTAGACTGGGACATGTCCAGTCCAGCATAAACATTAAAACGGCCTACCTAGTTACGGCTAGAGAAAATAAGTAGGTACTTAGGTAGATACTAGATACTTACCTTAGTTCCTAACTATTGTTCCTCTACTTGAAGTCTATTGAGATAAATTGATACTATAGATACTCCTATACTCGATGTTTTACCATTGTTATAGGTACGTAGGTACTTATTCCTAATCAATAATCAGGGATATGATAGCTACATGTTCTACCTACTTATTTGAATATCAGGCATCTAATCCTTCGCACATAGTAGTGGTAGGTACCGTAGCAATCAAAATCGATAATGCAGGCTGGGCGGCGCCCGGTCAGAGGCGGCGGCACTTTTGATGCGCTCAAAATGCCCTCAATAAGCATTCGTTTACTCAACAGTTAACGGCATTCCTTCTCGCACCTTTCTTTCCACTACGATCCTGCGGAGAATTTGAGGCATTTCCTGATAATAAGTTAGCCAGGTATATTAATGAAATAGAGTTTATATCTCTGAATATAGGCCTAGTGAAGTAATAGTAGGTTAGGGTAGGTACTTACTTATAAAGCGATTTAAGCTAAATACACTTACATTACCGTAAGTATTTAATATTCCTAATAAAAGGGTTCCTTTCACGTAGCATTCAATGGTAGTGGCGTAGTTACCAGAGGGCTAGACGGGGCAGAGCTCCGGGGCCTCCAAGCTCAGGGGACCTGTCCGATTCTACTAACAAGCTATAAATTGAACTAACGAACATTTCTCCCACATTCGGAACATAGGTAAATAATAAATATACCACGACTGGACTACTATTTGGAGTCCGGACAACGTCTAATTCGGAACACGACGAGTACGGACGGAGTAAACTATTTAAATAGGTTAGGTTTAAATTTGGAGCAATAGCTTTTTTTTGCCTCAGGTCCTTTGGTTACCTAGCTACGCTGATTGAATGATTCGATGCATGGGAGTAGACTACTGCAAATGTCTAAAAATTGGAGTACATTATAGACAAACGAATTTGGAAGTACCTACCTAAGTCAATTGTAAGTTTAGGAGCAGCTTATATCCATAAGTTTCGACCAATGCATTGTGATATACAAATGCTTTTATTTCCATTCTAGGACCATTCCATTTTGCTTATCACATAAGTAGGTTTTGTATAATTGTCTTAGAAACAGTTAAGGGTTGAAAAGTAAAATCAAAGATTAGTGAAGATTAACATTGATTTATTTAGTTTACCAAATGTGTTTCGTGATTGTGCTGCATACATACTAACAAATCGGGGTGTTCACAAACAAATTTCAAACATCAACACATTAATACAACATTCACAAAGACAGTACAGATACCCACCCCTTCAGTCACTCTGAACCTTTAACGACAAAGGAATTAATAAATCACCTACTACATAATAATATTATGTAACTAGCAACGGAACAATGGCTGATGCAAAGTATTCTTAGCACCACATTATCATACAAAATGATATCACAAAACAAAACGATAAACAATAATTTTCAAATCCCATCAATTTCAGTTCAATAAATAAAATATTGTAACATTATGTTCATAACTTATAAAGATAAGCTATGTCCAATTAATTTTAAACACAAGTCACCGCCCACTAACATTTTACAGTCTGTTTCCCTAGGATATTGATTACATTACAATATTCACTAATATTAGCTGTGAAATTGAGTGAATATTTTACTGTGTACATTGTTATTGAAACTGAGATAAAATTACATCTAATTATTAAGCTATTATTTACAAAACTGATACATACAACTAGGATAATCTCATTCAACGTATTAGTATTTCTATTTACCTACCTGTTTTTCAATGTTACCAACATAATACAAATGTCATAAACTTTATCGCCGGATTACTAATTTAATCATTTTATTGGGATCTTTGTGAGATTCTCTATGAACTTTTAATAACGAAATAATGTAAATTAATTTAGATACTGAGTCATTCGAATTTTAAAAAAATCAACATCAAATACCGTTAATAAAACAATCTTATAAGAGGCACTGGCAACATTGAAAAATAAGTACTAACTGGCTAAAAATCATCAATTCAATAATACTTAAGTATCATTATAATATAAAAATATAGATATCCTATATTTACAAAGACAAATTCTTTAAATTAGACTAACATTAATACATACCAGGCAATATAAGGCCAAGACAGTCCGCAGTACGTACGTAATAATTTACTAGGTACCACTGGAAATAGCATAAAGAGTACGAAGAAATATCACTACTCTCACATCTAGACTGATTTCATTACCACTAACATTGGTTCTGTTACACATACCTACTACAGACAAGGTCGTCACTAACGAAGCGCGTCGGTAACGAAACCAGCCGAGCAATAAGAGTTATCTTCTCTAGATGACTTGATGACAATCGTTCACAACATGCAAGTACCTACCTACAAGAATTCCGATGTCTTCCTCACACTACATGCAGCGTATGTAGCCACGACACGTGTTTAAATAATATTCTCATGAGAATATTGCACTAAATTTATCACAAATCCAAGATCAAGTAAAGGAAAATTAGCTTCGTACGCACGTAAAGCTCGCCCCGCGCGGGCGGGGTTCCGTGAGTCCACGACTAAATAAGTCACTGATTATGGTCACTGGGAAGGTCCGAAAGTTTCACTGAGAGCACAGTAGTCTTGGTTCTGTGGTCACAGCAGCGGTACCGGGGGCACGCCGGGGACGAGAGGCTCCGGTACCCCTTGAAGCACTCCTTGGTGGTAATGGTGATGGTGCATCATGCCGTTCATCATTTGCTGGTGGTGCAGCATGGTGGCGTGGTGGAGCTGTGCATGCTGTAGAGACGCGTGGTCGCCTTTCTCTTTCATCACAACCTCCTCGCGCTTCTTCACCTGTTTTCGTTCCTTCGCGCGTCTGTTTTGAAACCATATTTTTACCTGCAACAAAAGATGAACTTTTTGAATGTCGTCGAAAATTACCGCTTCACACTCATACTTATAGCCCTGCAGTGTCAAGGAAACAAGCAAAAATACTTACATGCAACCAAGAACAGAAACCTAAATTAATCATTTAAACTTTGTGACATGCAGAGAATCGAACCCAGCATCGGCATGGTAACCACTACACCACAAGGGTCTACAAACATAATAATATGAGATCAAATGACGACCTCCCTGTTTCGACGCAAGTCAGGCAAAGATTTATCAATGATTGAAGAAATATCAGAGTTACTCCTATAGCATTATTTATCATCTTTCTCAAGAGAACAGCTCAAATACAAATAGACAAAGAAGTTAATTACAGCGAACATAAGACACTCCTGCATGAAAAAGCAATTACTTTTAAATTTACTTAAAACAATGAAATAATGTTATACAAATCCGAATCTTCAATTTTTGTTTTGCGATCAGTGTCAGTAGTTTGAAAGGAACCCTTCAAATATAAAAGTGCCCTAAAGTAAAAGCCATCCCTTCGGACCTATTATAATGTTACGAGTATGTAACTTGACTAACTGTTTCGATTTGAAGTTATAAACGGTAACCCCGCTAACCTATGATCCGTTAGCCAATGACGTGTCCTAGGATTAATGAATATTCTTAGAAAAATTACTAGAGAATGACATTTGAACAAAAAGTAGATATAAAAAAGCCAAGTGGATTAAATAAGGTTAAGGTTATATTTATTTATTTAATGATCACATTAGCCGAATCCAATACTTTTTGAGATATTCTTAATAAATAGTTTGTTAATTATTTTATCACAAACAGCGGGAATACTACAACGAAACTGTGGGTGTAGTATAAACTTGAGTGTTTGACCTGGAGTACCTGGACTGGCACGACGAATGGTTGTTTGAAAACTCCACTCTTTATAGATAGGGTATTTCATTAGCCTATTTTGGTTTATTAGCATATTTTGGTTTTGAAGTAGATAGGTACATTCAAACGGATCCGTTTTATTTTTTACTATAAATAGGCTTGCGTTTGACTTTAATCTCGCCTGATGGTAAGCCAGATAGTCATAATTAATTTAGAAAGTCTCCTGACAAAGTAGATGTCTAATTTTAAAAGAAAGTTGTTTTAATTTAGTTTAGATGCGTTTTTAAAAATATGTTTATTTAATATACCTGTCTTTCAGAGAGTCCAAGGCTGGCTGCGAGTTCTGCTTTGCGCCGGATGGTGATATACCGGCTGTAGTGGAACTCCTTCTCCAGCTCCAGCCGCTGATGGTCGGTGTACACCACGCGGTACTTGTCCTTCGTCCGCGTCTTACCTGCGACAATCCACATGTTGTCTACATTAAATTAGTATCAATCAATGCATAATTCTGAACCGATATAAGTAATTAATTATAATAACAGATATATTATACATATTATAACTCATCCATTTATAACAGTTATTACAGAAATTACGTGGGAAGTATTGTAGGTAGGTACCTTCTAAGTTATGATACCTAACTTATATCAGCCTTGTGAGAGTGGGCCGAATAACGCGACTGCAATTTAATAAAGCAGCTACTTATACAAAGATACATTAAAATAGCTAGCTGGCTTAAGCTAATTCTGAGCATAATTAAAATTTTAAAGTTCGCAGTCCCTAAATTCGGAATTATTAAATCCTCCTATTTAACAGTTAGTAGGTATCACATGTTCGTTTGTAGGGGAGGAGTTAAATCCCGAGGGCTCGATAAGATAATCCGGGCGGCGCGGCGGCTACAATAGTCTCGCCGCGTAGCCAAGCTTAACGCTGGATCAAAAACAGACCACACGCGATACTTGCCTCCACGTGGACGAGTATCTACTGAATAACAAGTATTACCAATTTAAAAAGTTTTACCAAGTTTTACCGACAACACAACTGGACCGCACTGAAAATCAGCGCTGCTGGCTTCTGCGGGCCAGCACAATAATGCTAAATGTAGACTCCTCCGCTGCCTAGCATTGGACCTACAGCTGAAATTACTATATATACATGTATCTCTGTATTAAAGATTTCGTATTGCTGTCTGTGTTGCATTGTTACACAAAAATAAAGACTAACAAAAAAAACTACAACTTGCAAATCCGCATTAAGTTCGGGTATTTGTAGTACTGAAGCGTTCGCTCCGCCTCCGCGTGTTTCTCTGTCATACTAATCAAAACATTACAAGAAAATTCAGCACCGCATCAACATAACCTCCGAAATCGGTGTGTAAAGGACTTAATATTCATTACGAGTCTCGATTGGAGATCCAGCTCAACAGACTTGTACGAGAACTCCAATGTCTGATAGAGAGGATAGCTATTATATTGTGAAAATACCGTTTACCGAAAATACCGAACTTGTGTTTTCGAACGCATCACTAGATATGTCCAAATTACCATCATCAACATCTTGGGATGTAATGTCATCTTGAAATGACGGTCCCGCTAAATTGTCTTCGGTGCTTTGCAACTCATCACCTGATGTTTCAAATTTATCATTAACATTGTGGAATGAATTGTTATCTGGAGAGTTGGGCCCTGCTACATTATCTTCGGTGTTTTGCAACACATCATCTGCTATTACAAGTTTAAAATCATCGTCGCTGGATATATCGTCATCTGGAGAGGCGGGTGGTCTTGCTAAATTCTCTTCGGTGTTTTCCAAGACATCGTCTGCTATTACAAGTTTAAAATCATCATCGCTGGATGTATTGTCGTCTGGAGAGGATGGTCCCACTAGGTATTCAGGTCGCTCTGCAGCTGATGGTGATTCTAAAATTAATATCTATATATAGGTATTTATGAATATAATCAAAGCTCCAAATTTTTTCAACAAAAATAATGAGTCTGCTCTAATAACAAAAAATCTGAATTTATATTTTTAACACGCTTTTATTATATTCATCTGTCTGTATGTATTTATCTACGGAATTACTGACACATTTGATAAAATTGAAACTTAGCACATCTGTCAATGACAATATACTAATTTGGTATATCGAAGATGCGTGGAGGCAGTTGGTGGACCTCTTCAGTGGCTATTATTAAACCCCACAAGTTGGGTTTCATAATATGATTCGGCTTAACGAGTCCAGTATAGGTAATTAGGACAAATAGGTTATTGAAGAAATTTTTAGACAAAAAAGCAAATTTAAAAGTCTTATTCAGTTAATTTTAATAAGTATTAATTATATATATATTTAATGGAATAGATTCCTCTAATATGGTTCTTAACGTTTGAAAATGTTCTGAAACTTTGGTCAAACATAAAAAGAAACTTAAATTATTATTTGCTGTCATCATAAATCCAATCGTTGAAATTTGCCCTAATAAATATCTTACAGTTTAATTAGCATTAAGTACATGAGTATCGAATTAATAACCTCCTTTTTTTTGAAGTCGGTTAAAAATGTTGCAAAACGATCTACTTAAAGCTGAACCGACACCTATATTAAAGTTGATATTGCGGGTAACTTAACTAGGAAGCCGTTTTAATTTTCAACGAACGCTAATTACTAATAAGCCGATAATTCACTAACTTTTATAGTGTACAGTGCTTACTATCTTTACGACACGATACGAGTATTGGAGGACGAATATCAAATAAAAATTCATAAGATTTTTCCTAGTTATGTCGAAGAATGGTAATTTTTATTTACAAACTTTATCTGAGTTGTAGATTTCTCAACGACTAAAATTACCAAGATACGTAGATCTGTGTACATAACACTAAGACAGAGCTGAGGTGTCTGCCTGTGTACTCGGAGTGTGTAAATATTCCTTATCTCGGTATTAAGAACTTCATAAATTATGTTTGTCACATGCGAGAGAATCAGTGTGGAATTAAACAACAAAGCAAACGTTACGCAACCAATGCTCTTTATTCGACAGAAAGGTATTTACACAAAATATAATAAGACATCATCCTCATCATCACTTTCCCAAAGCTGGGCACGGGACCCAGCACACGGGGCAAGTGCAGGTTGGTGGATATTCCTTTTGGAATGTTTTAGAAGAAATTACTTTGATTGAAAATTCTTATTAAAAATATAAATCATGATAAAATAATGATAATGCTAAAATAACAAGTAAGTATAAATAAAATCAATAGTATAATAAAATATATTGTGTCTTAATATTATGGCGATAATAAAACGTGAAGGAATCAGATAAATCACGAGTCACATTCATTTTTTCGTCTTATTTCGTAAAAAAGATAGGTGTAGGTGCCTACATGGTGCCTACCTATTACCCAGTATCACTGTGAAAACTTCTAGCAATGACAAGTAATGATAAGTTCAAGTTAATGTCAATTGCTAACTCTTACTACTATAATAATATAATATAATTATATACTCTTTGTTTCAAACAAAACTTCAAAAATCTGTAGGTACGTAGATTTATAGATAGCTGATGTAAATAAGTAGATAAACTCTTCAGTGCGTTCGAGCGCTCGAATGACAGAAATTATAGCTTAAATAAATTTCCTGTTAGAGGAGCAAACATAGGAGAACTAGTAAAGCAAACAAATATGCTCTTCTATCTATGGACATTGCAGTGTTTGATAGAAGCCGTTAATTGTTGTGGTAAACAGTGGCCGCCAGGGACGCCCAGCCGCCAGCCCTCCAGCGCGATGGTTTTTATATCGAACAAATTTTGCAGTCCCTATGTTTCCGCATTGTTCCGCAATGTGGAAAAGATATAGAACATATTGCAGTCGCGGCAATTTATTTATACGTTTATGGTTATAGGGACGTTTATTACCTAAAATTTCTTTAAATTGTAAAACCTCATTGCTTTTCTATGCCGCAACGTAAATTGTGCACACTCGCAAGTACTCGTAACACTACTGTCTTTGCTGACGAATTACAACGAACTTATTAAGATCAATAAGACGCCAATGTGTGAACAGAACACTGTTTGCGGAGCGCGCCAAGTTCCTTTGATGTGTGCACGAGAAACTTACAAAAGTACCTATCAAAATTCGATATTAAAGAACTAGGCCAAACACAAATTTTAGCTGATTTTGTTTAATAGGATGTCCTTTGACAACATATCCTTCTTAGCTCATAGAATTATGTTTTTACTATTTCTAACAGTTAATGTAAAGCACCCCACGCTTTTCTTTTACAATTAAATTTATTTATTCTGTTAATAACTCTAACAATTATTTTCCATTTATCAGTTCGGGTTTTATTTATTTTTTTTAAACTATAATTTATTTTCATAATTTTTAGTCTTTGAGACTAAAAACATCACTTTTCAATCTAAGAACTTTTTTAATGTACTATTAAAATTTAATCTATTTGCAATGTATTAGATTTATCAAGAAGAGTCATTTAACTTAAACTTGAGGGGTTCACTAGTTTTCACTGTGGAGTTCCAGCTTCTTGTTTCAACATCAGATAACTTTCAATGCATCAAATTATTGTTTTGTCATCGGTCATTGATATACACATACAACGTTTTAATTCAATCAAACATCTCTACAGGTGAAGCTAATAAAAGGGTGTTAAAAAAGAATAAATGATATTGAAGCAGAAATTATATAGGTATTATTGTTAAATTTAACCAACTTACCTAAACCAATGTTACGAATTTCACCATCATGAAATACGATGGAGGAATATGGAGTGTCAACCTTGACTTCACAATCTATAAAGCAATGAGAAAACTTGAATATCCTGTAGGTACAGTTACCACTTGATTGTCAGACAGATGCTATGGTATTTACTCCCCCATTCTATTAATTTATGGAATAGCAACAGTTGCAGATTTCTCAGACTATAAGATATGACATAATCGTGTTGTATCCATAATAAGCTGCTTTAGCTCTAAATAATTAATATGGCATATTTGTTCACATTTGGTGTAAGGTCCAGTATACCTTTTCACCATTGCTGAATACACACTAACCTGACCGAGATGCATTTGTGAATAATTCTAGATTATAATCTTATTCTCTAATAAGCTACCTAACTAAGCCACTATGTCATGTAATTTGAGGGCTAACTTTTTTCCCTTATATTTATCAGGGTATATTTTATATCAAAACAGAAAGAGTTTAACAGGCCTAATATCTATTTGAATGATTATATCTTTATTTCTTTGGCTTTTAATAATTGTAAAGTATTTTATAGATTACCAGCTTTTTGCATTAAGATTAAGAAAATAAAATTTTGTGAATTTACCATAAAATTTAATATGAACATGTTCACTAGTATTTGTTGTCTATGCTATTATCAATATCACGGGTAGCCAAAATTTTGACTTGCATGTTTAAACATGTATTTGTTGCAGTTGAGTGCTCAATTAAGTTTACAAGAGAGGAAAAAAATATTTTTATACGTTTGTAAGTATTTATTAATAAATCTAGAATTATTCATTCCGCTTTATGGTTTTGGGCAGATATGTTTGCCACTGCAGGTGCATAATCTCCACAAGTTTCTTTACATGGCTGACTCACACACATGCAAAGAACAACACTAACATTGCACTGCAACCAGAATCTACATTAGTAAGTAAAACCTCAAGCATTTTTTTGTATTTAAATTCAAATTAATGTAGACAGTACAATAACAGTGGAATCTTTGCTATAACCCCAAAAACTTTTGTTCATAATAATATATAACACTGACTTCTGCAATATTCTACAGCAATTTAAATGTGTGTATAGCGAATTTATTCGTAATATTTGTTTGATTTCATAGTAAAGAGAAAATATACATACCTGTCATTGTCGTATATCATTGAAAACAACTGAATACAAACTTATACCGGCATCCAGAATTCTTATAGTGCATTTATCCATTCCGCCAACTAATTTTAAAAACAATAATATTGCACTAGCCTGATAATTCTTCGTAATATCTGCGAGTCATCAATTTGAAATACCATAAAAAG